>JAJSRW010000951.1:27500-37726 GCA_022414725.1 Microglena sp. YARC | reverse complement strand
AAAGGAGAAGAGAGGGGATAAAGTATAAATATGTCATTCACTCTCCATGTGAGTAAGGAGCTTCGATTTAACACTCTTCCAAGTAATAACAGCTCCCTAGTTGTCAGCTTCTTCCTCATCAATAGCCATGCCAAGTCTCACTCTTACAGCTCGGAACGTGAAGGTATCTGTCGCATTCGCTCTTAGCCCATAGTTGAGGCATGCTCAATTCGCTCTTCTCGAAGACGTTCACACAAGCTAGTGACGAGTCCATGCAGCATTCTGATTTTCTATGAAGATGGATTGATCCGGAGTCTGACGCCCATGTCTCCTCGCTACAACATATCAGCTCTTCATATGCTGTGCTCTGTCTCACCTTGATTATTGTCTACGCTGCTACTTCTCTCCTTCTCTACGTAATGAAAGCCTTTCTTTTAACTCTGCTCCGATAGACTCGCTAGGAGCTGAATGACTGGCCTCAGACGGGTCTCTCCTAGCCTCAACTGACGCTACTCCCCATCAACTCGAAGGGTCCCGGCACGACCATGCAACCATCTTCTAATTCTTTGGAAACTGTTCCTTACACTATTTCTCGCGCGCGTAGGGCTTGCCTAGATTTACTTTTCCCCTAACTGTCTGACTACTTCTTGTCGCTTTCTTGCTGTCTCCCAATTTCTTGGAAAGTTTTCTATTCGGCCTCCAGCTTTTCTAGTCACTTCTCCTCGTCGGCTCTCATAGCTTGAACGTTCCTCTCTATTCCCGTGGCTTTCCGATGATTTTGTTCCTTAACTAGGATGAGGTGTTCTCTTGTCTTAAGCGTGATGCTTTCTGCCTGGTCTCCCAATTGCTTGGAACAGTTCTCTATTCCAGCTTTTCTACCGGATGCTTAATCTCGCCGGGTATCGCCCTTAGTTGAAACGCTGGGCGTGGAGACTGCTGGGAGACATCGCGCTCGCAGTTCCCTGATCAGATGTGGCCTACTCCTCTGTTACCTCTCTCCTCTCGCTTTGGCGACTTGTGAATCTGGTGTTCTGTGACTAGTTGTCACCTACTACTTTCTCATGGGCAACCATCGTCCTGGGGCTGGCTCGAGAGCCGTGGCCGCCTACCTTCTGCCAGTTAAGCTTTGAACGCGCTCTCACTGTCACGGCTTCAGTCTGACCGTTGCTCTCCTCATTCCTCGTCTTATGCTGTTTCTCTGTCTCCCTGTTTCTAGGATCTTTGGAATCTGGTTCTTCCTATTAGTGCGCGTCACGCTCTTCTAAAGGCTTTCTGTTCTCTTTGTTAGTCCTCTTCCATTTCGCATTCATCATCAGGTTTTCCTATTCTGATGTTCTAGTTGTTATACTGATTGTCCCTTGCTCTTTTTGGGCTCTCAGGGTATCCAGAGACATTTGCTATTCAATCAACAAAACAGTTTCTGGCTGTAAGTTAAGCCTGTTGCTAGGGGGACGGGCAATTTGCCGCTGCTTCTGGGGGCTGCTCTGTGCAAGTCAGCGAGAGAGCACGAAGGCGCTCATCCTCGTAATTGGCACGGCGTCAGACGCTCGGTCCTCGGTCGGTCCGTGGTGGTCTGGGGGGCCTTTGTTTTGGCTCAGGGCGCACCGGTGGCGTCGGGGGGGGAGGGGCTGGCCGGTGGGGGGGGGCCGGGGGGCGGGGGCGGGGGGGGGGGCGTGGCTGCGATGTCCTGTGCGCACTGGCGCGCAGGGCGGGGGGGGGGGGGGGGGGGGGGGCGTAGGGGGGGGGGGGGGGCTGAGCATGCTCGGACGGGGGGGGCACTGGCTCTCTGGACGTGCCCGGGGCGGCCCGGGCTCTCCTTCGATTCGTTCACCGCCACCGTCGGGGGGCCTTAAAACATTCTGCTCTCTAGCCGGGGGCTTCCACTGCCTCTCTACCGGGGGCGCCGACTGGGACTCTCTTGCTCTTTGCACCACTGGCACTCTTTTAAAATGAAAAGTGAAATTGTACAGTCGGTGTATTTCATGTTACTCGAAACGGGTGGATGTTAAGAACCCACAGGCAGCCCACTCTGTAGAAACGATTGAGCGCTATCTCTTGCTCGCTCTACGAGAGGGGGCCCGCGCATCTCTCTGGCAGTGTACGTTTGCACTGGGGCCACCGGGTGATGGAGGGGGGGAGTTTAAGACGCATGGGCTGCTGGCTGCTACCCCTGGCTTCTCTGCTAGTCGGGGGGGGGAGGGGAACTACGATGCCGACCAGCTGCTAGTGCTAAGACATACGTGGCTTCTGTGTCAGCTCAGTGGCAATGGGGCGACGGCTGTGTGTAGGTGGTACTCATTACGCTGTAGCAACCTGGCTGTCCGCCGCTGCTCAGATCCCGGCCGAGAGCCCAGCTCCTCTGATTCCATAGGCAGGCATACTCTCTTTACTAATTTATCTTCTGCTCTTCCCTGCTACACACTCGTCGGATCCACTACCAATCGGCTGGTATGCTTGTTAAATTAATGTTCGGGTTTGTGTGATGGAGGTGCTCACTTCTGTTTGTTCAGTCAACGCCGCCTTGCCTACTGTCTGCTTCTTCCGTCTCTACCGCTCTCTTACCACTGCTCTAACCGCTCTCCTACCCCACTCGTTGTTCAGTCAACGCCCCGCTTGCCACTATGCCCTTTTTTTTGTTTAATTTCAATCACGTCTTCTGACCAACATACTCAAATGTATGTGTGTTGTAATTTATTGCAGAAGAATGCACTCTTCTGAACCAAGCATCACTCATGGTATTGTTGTTTTTTTTTTTTTGTTGTTTTTTGTTTGTGTTTTTTTTTATTTAATTTCAAGATGGCAACTCTGTGCTACCAACATCACTGCAATTAGGTTTTGTGGTGTGTATTTGGTGGTTGGGGGGGGGAATTTAATTGGCAGGGGGATGGCACTTCCGGTGCTGGAAACTGGAGAGCATCGAAGTGCAATAGTGAAAATTGAGCGGTGTGGAATTTTTAAATTTCGATGAATTGTGCGGTTTAGCGCAACCGGCAAAGGCATCACTGTGCGAAGTGTGACAGCATGCAGAGAGTGTTTTCCATTGTTTTTAAGAAATTATTATTTTAGTCCACTGTTCAGTGAGTGAGAGGGAGGTAGTAGCTGAATTTCTAGGGGGGATGCATTTTGGTGCTGAGCGCAAGCATCATGTGCAGTGGGAAGCACGTTTCGCGCAGATTTTCAACCCTCCAGGCTGGGCGCAGCGGCTGCATTTTTTTGCGGCTGTTTGCACTAAAAATGCGCTGACCAATTTGACGTTTTGCGCTATAAGCGCTGGACCAAATTGACAAAGAAGTAGTACCATCCTGGGGATAGCATTTTACTCAAGAGAGTGTCTACAATATTAGTGAAAGCAAGATATGTTAATTACATTACATTAAAATACCAGTACATAGAAACATTATTTAATCCGGTTCGAGAGTGAGTAGAAGGTGTGGAATCTAATTTCCATGAATTTAATAGTATTTCAATGAATTATGCAGTTTGTGCTGAGCGGCAAGCATCACTGTTGCAGTGGGAAGCTGCATCCAGAGAGTGTTTTCCATTATTAGAAATAATATGATTTAAGTCCAGATGTTAAGTGAAGGAATGGGGGTGGAATTTAATTCACGGGGGTGCACTCTGAAGCTAAAAGGCAACATACTGTGCAGTTAGGACATCAAGAGCAGTGGTTTTCTATTATCAGCAAAAAATATTTAATCCAATTGTTCATGAAGAAAGGGGGGTGGAATTTATGTTCAGGGGGGGTGCACTCTGGTGCATGAAACGGCAAACATCACTGGGCAGTGGGAAGCATCCTAAGAGAGTGTTTTCCATTATATAGCAGAAATATGATTTAATCCAAGATGTTCAGTGAGGAGTGGGGGGGTGGGAGATTTAAGGTGGTCTGGTGCTGGACGGCAAACATCAATGGGCGGTGGGGAGCATGCAGAAGAGTGTTATTTTTTTTTTTTTTTTTTAAAATAGTGTTCAACGGAGATCAATGAAAAAATTTAGAGATTTCAATTTTATTTATTAAAGTGTTGAACGGGTGATGACGATTGTGAAATGAGGGAGAGTGGCCGAGCGGGGATTGCGTTTAATATAATTTCAGGGGGGAATGCACTTTTGGTGCTGACGGAAAGTATCACTGGTTGCAGTGGGAAGCATGCAGAAAGTGTTTACATTTAATTTTAAATGTATTAAAAAGTGTTACGGTGATGAACAAATTGAAGCAAAAATTTAGTTTTAATTTTAATTTAACATTTAAATAGTGTATGCTCGGGTTGATGATGGTTGTAAATTATGAGGAGAGTGGCCTTACTAGGAAGTTATCAGTAGTGGTCAATAGCATCTAAGCTGCATATGAGTGGTGTGTGGTGTGTGTGTGTGTGTGTGTGTGTGTGTGTGGGTGTGGTAAGTGTGTGTGTGTGAGTTGTGGTGTGTGGTGTGTGTGTGTGGTGGGGGGGGGGGGGGGCAAGGGGGGGGGGGGGGGAAGATTAACCATTCAGAGAATAGCACAAAATGCAGTGCAGAGGTGGTGTGTGTGTGTGTGTACATGTGCGTGTGTGGGATGTGTGTGTGGTGGGGGGGTGGGGGTGGAGGGGGTGGGGGGGGGGCATGTGGCATCGTGGCATGAAGGGTATGTCGTGGGTGGGTGGGTGGGTTGCGTGTGTGTGTGTGAGTGTTGTGTGTGGTGTGGGGGGGGGGGGAGGGGGGGGGGGGGGGGGGCATGGGCATTGGGTATGTATGTGTGTGTGTGTGTGTGTGTGTGTGTGTATGTGTGTGGTGGGGAGGGGGGGGGGGCATGTGGCATGTGGCATGGGGGTATGTCAGTGGGTGGGTGGGTGCGTGTGTGTTTGTGGGTGTGGGTGGGTGGAGGGGGGGGGGCCAATGTGAAATGGGGTATGTGGTGGTGGGTGTGGGTATGGTGCATGCAATTCTTGGCTATCGGGTTGTGTGTCTGTGTGGTGGGGGGTGGGGAAGTGGGGGGGGGGGGGGGCAGATTACCATCAGAGAATAGCACAAAAGCATGCATGAGTGTTGTGTGTGTGTGTGTACATGTGCGTGTGTGTGTATGTTGTGTGTGGGTGGGGGGTGGGGGGGGTGCGGGGGGGGGGCATGTGGCATGTGCATGGGGGTATGTCAGTGTGGTGGGTGGTGGGTGGGTGGGTGCGTGTGGGTGTGTGAGAGTGGTGTGTGTTGTGTGGGGAGGGGGGGGGGGGGGGGGGGGCATGGGGCATTGGGTATGTATGTGTGTGTGTGTGTGTATGCTGTGTGTGTGTGTGTGTGTGGGGGGGGGGGGGAGGGGGGGGGCATGTGGCATGTGGCATGGGGGTATGTCAGTGGGTGGGGTGGTGCTGTGGGTGTTTGTGGGTGTGTGTGTGTGGGGGGGGCATGTGAAATGGGGGTATGTGGGGTGGGTGGGTGGTATGGGGCATGGGGGTTTGGTGTGTGTGGTGTGTGGTGTGTGTGTGTGGGGGGGGAGGTGGGGGGGGGGGGGGGGGGCAGATTAACCATCAGAGAATAGCACAAAAGCATGCATGAGTGGTGTGTGTGTGTGTGTACACATGTGTGTGTGTGTGTGTGCATGTGTGTGTGTGTGTGATACGTGTGTGCGTGTGTGCATGTGTGTGTGTGTGTGTACATGTGCGTGTGTGTGCGTTGTGTGCATGTGTGTGTGTGTGTGTACTATGTGCGTGTGTGTGCGTGTGTGCATGTGTGTGTGTGTGTGTACATGTGCGTGTGTGTGTGTGTTGTGCATGTGTGTGTGTGTGTACATGTGTGTGTGTGTTGCGTGTGTGCATGTGTGTGTGTGTGTGTGTGTGTGTGTGTGTGTGTGTGTGTGTGTATGTGTGTGTGCCAGGCCCTCTACCTAATTCTCCCTGGCCCTCAACCTAATTCACGTAGCATTGGCCTGATCACTGTTTTGCTGGTAGGTACTTCACGCCATGTCAGATCGCAAAATCCGTGCCCCTCCCCAACCCTTCCCGGGCCAACTACCTAATTCACGTAGCATTGGCCTCAGCACTGTTCTGCTGGTAGGTACTACGCGCCATGTCAGATCGCAACATTCATGCCCCTCACGAACCCTGTCCGCGCCCACTACCTGCCTGACAAAGCGGTGGCCTGCGCACCGTTCTGCTGGGAGGCACTTCACGCGATGGAGGATCGCAACATGTGTGCCCCTCACGAAACCTTCCCAGGCCCACTACCTACCTTCCAGAGCAGTGGCCTGAGCACCGTTCTGCTGGTAGGTACTACACGCGATGGCAGATCGCAACATAATTGCCACTCTCAAACCCGGGCCCACTACTTACCTTACAGAGCAGTGGCCTGAGCACTGTTTTGCTGGTAGGTTGGTGTGGTTTCGTTTATCGTCACGAAACCCACAGGGTATGCAGCGAGGCGCAACAGGGCTTGGGTGGGTATTGATATTATTCTGCTTGTACCTGCAAATCCAAATACGGAGAGGGTCAGAAGGGTGTGTTTCATCCTTTTATACTGTTCAATGACAAATACATTGTACATTGGGAAATACATTATTTCCCCTGCTCCTGCAAATCCATTACGGAGAGTGTCGATTATTCATATTTCTTAATATTTTGTCAGAATTGGCATCTTTTCCAATTGGCATATTTTCGAATTGGCATATTTTCGAATTAGTTTTAATCGCAAAACCCATGGAGTATACAGCGAGGCACAACAGGGCTAGGGTGGCTGTTTGCATTATTTTGCCTGTACCTGCAAATCCAAATAGAGAAAGGGTCAGAAGGGTTTGCAGTATTGTTTTTACATTGTTCAATGAAAAATACATTGTACCTTGGGAAATGCATTATTTTGCTTGTACCTGCAAATCCAAAAACGGAGATGGTCAGAAGGGTTTGTTTCATCCTTTTATACTGTTCAATGACAAATACATTGTACATTAGGAAATGCATTATTTTGCCTGTTTCCTGCAAATCCCTGTGTGAGTCAAGGGAGCCCAGCATTCGGCAGCCTGCCTGTAGGTGGCAGGTTGCAAGCAGGGTACTACTAAGCGCGCGCTGCAGTGCGGTTGCCGCGCTCTTTGCTCAGCCCCTCTGCGCGTTTCGCGCAGTTTTTTCAACCCCCTGTGGGCGCAGCGCACAGATTTTGCGCTTTTAGCGCTGACTAATTTGACGTTTGTGCGCTTTTAGCGCTGACCAATTTGGCAAGAAGTAGTACCCTGGTTGCAAGCAAGACCAGGCAGTGCAACACGCAGAATGAACAATGCAGGTATGCACCCAAGGTGCTCGTATCAATAAGGCCTGGCATTGCTGCCAGCAGACATAGGGTAACGGTTCACCAACAGACAGCGGCCTTGCGGATAATACCCCATGCATCCAGGGATTTTTTCCGTAATATATTCCGATCGGAATACGAGACCCCGTTTTGACAAAAATTGCCAGAATAGGAAACCTAACAAAAAAAAATTGTTTACTGAAATTGACTAAAAATGACCCAAATCGACAAAAATCGGAATGAGGATCCTGCTTTGGGAGGGGGAAAAGGAGAAAAAAGGGAAAGGAAGATCTTTCTGATTTGAAAACAATATCCCTGCATGCATCCTCGGATTGATGCCAAAGCATTATGCAAATGCAAACAGACTGTAACATACAAACATGCACCATGGCATACCATATGTTATCTGTGATGGCCCTAGGTAGGCTAGGGTTTAGGTTCAACACACCATATGTTATCTGTGATGGCCCTAGGTAGGCTAGGGTTTGGGTTCAACATAGCATAGGTTATCTGTGATGGCCCTAAGTAGGCTAGGGTTTAGGTTCAACACACCATAGGTTATCTGTGATGGCCCTAGGTAGGCTAGGGTTTAGGTTCAACACACCATAGGTTATCTGTGATGGCCCTAGGTAGGCTAGGGTTTAGGTTCAACACACCATAGGTTATCTGTGATGGCCCTAGGTAGGCTAGGGTTTAGGTTCAACACACCATAGGTTATCTGTGATGGCCCTAGGTAGGCTAGGGTTTGGGTTCAACATAGCATAGGTTATCTGTGATGGCCCTAGGTAGGCTAGGGTTTAGGTTCAACACACCATATGTTATCTGTGATGGCCCTAGGTAGGCTAGGGTTTAGGTTCAACACACCATAGGTTATCTGTGATGGCCCTAGGTAGGCTAGGGTTTAGGTTCAACACACCATAGGTTATCTGTGATGGCCCTAGGTAGGCTAGGGTTTGGGTCCAACATAGCATATGTTATCTGTGATGGCCCTAGGTAGGCTAGGGTTTAGGTTCAACACACCATAGGTTATCTGTGATGGCCCTAGGTAGGCTAGGGTTTAGGTTCAACACACCATAGGTTATCTGTGATGGCCCTAGGTAGGCTAGGGTTTAGGTTCAACACACCATAGGTTATCTGTGATGGCCCTAGGTAGGCTAGGGTTTAGGTTCAACATACCATAGGTTATCTGTGATGGCCCTAGGTAGGCTAGGGTTTAGGTTCAACATACCATAGGTTATCTGTGATGGCCATAGGTAGGCTAGGGTCCAGCGGAGCCACCAGCTTCCGCACGCTTTCCATGAAGAACATGGTATCATCATCACCTTCGGGGAACAAGGGGTGTTGCTGCGATGGTGATGGTGATGCTGATGCTGATGATGGTAATGGTGATGATAATGATAGTGGTGATGCTGATGGTGGTGATGGTGATGATAATGGTGATGCTGATGCTGATGGTGATGCTGATGATGGTGATAATGGTGATGGTGATAATGATGCTGATGCTGGTGATGGTGATGATAATGGTGGTGGTGATGCTGGTGCTGATGCTGGTGATGGTGATGATGATGATGATGATGTGTGTATTGGGGTGTGTTTGGGTGTGCGTATGTGTGCGTTTGGGTGCGTGTATGTGTGTGTTTGGGTGTGCGTATGTGTGCGCATGTGTGCGTTTGGGTGTGTGTATGTGTGAGTTTGGGTGTGCGTATGTGTGCGTTTGGGTGTGTGTATGTGTGAGTTTGGGTGTGCGTATGTGTGCGTTTGGGTGTGTGTATGTGTGTGTTTGGGTGTGCGAATGTGTGCGTTTGGGTGTGTGTTTGGGTGTGTTTGGGTGTGCGTATGTGTGCGTTTGGGTGTGTGTATGTGTGTGTTTGGGTGTGTGTAAGTGTGCGTTTGGGTGTGTGTATGTGTGTGTTTGGGTGTGCGTATGTGTGCGTTTAGGTGTGTGTATGTGAGTGTTTGGGTGTGCGTATGTGTGCGTTTGGGTGTGTGTATGTGTGTGTTTGGGTGTGCACATGTGTGTGGTTGGGTGTGTGTATGTGTGTTGAATCATTCTGGTGGGATTGGGTGCGGGGCTTGTGAGTGGGTGAGGGCGGAAGTGTTGAGGATTCAGGATTGGGGATTGCATTTGGGATGAACGAGGTTGGCTGCTGCTGGTGGTGGGAGTGGTGGGAGTGGTGGGAGTGGTGGGAGTGGTGGGAGTGGTGGGAGTGGTGGGGGTGGTGGGAGTGGTGGGGGTGGTGGGAGAGGGTACACAGGGTTTTTGTGTGTATGTATGTGTGTGTGTGGTGTGGGTGTGGGTGTGTGTGGGGGGGGGGGGGGAGTGGGGGGGATTAGGGATTGGGGATTGCATTTGGGATGATCGAGGTTTGCTGCTGCTGGTGGGAGTGGGGGCGGGGCGTACGGGGGGTGCTTGTGTGTGTGTATGCGTGTGTGTGTGTGTGGGGGGGGGGGGGGGGGGGAGAGTGGTGGTGGGTGGGCAGGGGGGGGGGGGGGGGGGATTAGGGATCGGGGATTGAATTTGGGGTGAACGAGGTTTGCTGCTGCTGCTGGGAGTGGGGGCGGGCGTACGCAGGGGTGCTTGTGTGTGTGTAGGCGTGTGTGTGTGTGTGTGTGTGGTGGTGGTGTGGGTAGGGGGGGGGGGGGGGGGGGGGGATTAGGGATTGGGGTTTGGATTGGGGTGAGCGAGGTGTGTTGCTGCTGGTGGGAGTGGGGGCGGGGCGTATGCAAGGGTGTGTGTGCGGGTTTACACAGGTTGTACACGCATGTGTGTGTGTGGGGTGGGGGTGGGGTGGGGGTGGGGGAGTGGGGGGGAGTAGGGATTGGGGATTGAATTGGGGATGGGCGAGGGTAACTGCTGGTGGATTGGGGGCGGGGCGTACGCGGGGTGTACGCGTGTGTGTGTGTGTGGAGGGGGGGGGGGGGGGGGCTATTAGGGATTGGGGCCACCCACCCACCCAAACCCATGGGCGTACAAACATCTCATGGACGGTCCATCTACCCCCCCCCCC
>JAJSRW010000951.1:15000-25000 GCA_022414725.1 Microglena sp. YARC | reverse complement strand
CACATGCTATTAAGTGGAGTTGATATGCCCTTCACATATACCAAGCAGCCATAGTTCTAGCCCTCACCGTAGATCAACCAGCTGTAGTTGTGACCGATCTGCATGAAGTGCTGGTGTGCTGGTGTGCTCTGAAGTGCTTGTGTGCTGGTGTGCACAATCATAACAATTTAGTTATAGGCCTCACTGTAGACCAAGCAGCTGTAGTTGTGACCGATATACTCTGGTGTGCCATTAAGTGCTCAGCTAGTTAAGTGGAGCTGATATGCCCTTAACATATTCCAAGCAGCCATAGTTCTAGCCCTCACAGTAGATCAACCCACGTGGTCCACACAAGCTGTGCACACAACAATAGAGTTCTAGGCCTCACTGTAGACCAACCAGCTGTAGCTGTGACCGATATACTCTGGTGTGCCATTAAATGCTCAGCTAGTTCAGTGGAGCTGATATGCCCTTAACATATTCCAAGCAGCCATAGTTCTAGCCCTCACAGTAGATCAACCCACGTGGTCCACACAAGCTGTGCACACAACAATAGAGTTCTAGGCCTCACTGTAGACCAACCAGCTGTAGCTGTGACCGATATACTCTGGTGTGCCATTAAGTGCTCAGCTAGTTAAGTGGAGCTGATATGCCCTAAACATATACCAAGCAGCCATAGTTCTAGCCCTCACAGTAGATAAAGCAGCTGTAGTTGTGATCTATCTGCATGAAGTGCTGGTGTGCCATTAAGTGCTAGTTAAGTAGAGTTGATATGCCCTTAACATATCCCAAGCAGCCATAGTTATAGTCACAGCCCCTTTCAGTGATATACAATGGTCTATTGGTAGACCAGATTGCTTGAGGATGAAGAGTCGGGGGTTTGACTCCCCCTTCGGTCGCTCTTGGCGTTGCAGGTCGTTGTCAACCGCGATGGTAGCTTGTCCAGTTGAGGTAGGAGACCGCTCCCCACCCGCGTACGACGGGCTCCCTTAACACCACGCCCCACCAGGCGTTATCATTACCTTTTTTCTAGTCCTCACGGTCTATCAACCCACGTGGTCCACACAAGCTGTGCACACAACAATAGAGTTATAGCTCTCACTATATACCAAGCAGATTTATCAGAGGCCTATCCGCATTAAGTGCTTGTGTGCTACTAAGGGGATGGGACATACTGTGCACACAACAACACATGCTGCATTGCGCACATGCTTCAAGCTCACTTGGTCCACACAAGCTGTGCACACAACAATAGAGTTCTAGGCCTCACCGTAGATCAACCAGCTGTAGTTGTGACCGATCTGCATGAAGTGCTTGTGTGCTAGAAAAGGGGTCATTGCAGACCGAAGATCCCCTGGCCTGGCGCCTGCAGATTTTCTTACGACCACCTCTTCATCTGGGAAGCAGCCTATGCTTTCGAGGAACAGTCTAGATGCATCAGCAGAGTCCTCTGCACAGAAGCGGGTGGGGGTGGGGGTGGGGGTTGCGGGTGGGGATGCACAGGAGCGGTGTGGGTGTGGGTGGGTGTGGGATGTGGGGTGTGGGGTTGGGTTGGGAAGCAGCCAATGCTTTCGAGGAACAGTCTAGATGCATCAGCAGAGTCCTCTGCACAGAAGCGGGTGGGGGTGGGGGTGGGGTTGCGGGTGGGGATGCACAGGAGCGGTGTGGGTGTGGGTGGGTGTGGGATGTGGGGTGTGGGGTTGGGTTGGGAAGCAGCCTATGCTTTCGAGGAACAGTCTAGATGCATCAGCAGAGTCCTCTGCAGAG
Organism: Microglena sp. YARC; assembly: GCA_022414725.1. Lineage (NCBI taxonomy): Eukaryota > Viridiplantae > Chlorophyta > Chlorophyceae > Chlamydomonadales > Chlamydomonadaceae > Microglena > Microglena sp. YARC. The sequence continues at coordinate 23,254 of JAJSRW010000951.1, read as the reverse complement.
AAGCGGGTGGGGGTGAGGGTGGGGGTTGCGGGTGGGGATGCACAGGAGCGGTGTGGGTGTGGGTGGGTGTGGGATGTGGGGTGTGGGGTTGGGTTGGGAAGCAGCCTATGCTTTCGAGGAACAGTCTAGGTGCATCAGCAGAGTCCTCTGCACAGAAGCGGTGTTGGTAGGTGTGGGGGTGTGGGGTAGGGGGGGGGGGGGGGGGGGGGGGGGGAGGGGGGGTGTTGGGTGTTGGGTGTTGGGTGTTGGGTGTTGGGTGTTGGGGGGGTACTGTTTCTGTATTTTATGGCATTGAAGCGAAGTGGGTGAATGTCCTCGGGATTGCTTCCACCACTACTTTTCTTGTTGAGGAACAGTCTAGATGCATCAACGGAGGCCTCTGCAAATAAGGGGTGATTGTGTGTGGGTGTGTGTGTGGGGGTGTGGGTGTGGGGTGTGTGGGTGGTGGGTGGGTGGGTGGGGGTGCGTGCGTGCGTGCGTGCGTGCGTGTGTGTGTGTGTGTTGGTGTGTTGGTGGTGTTGGTGGTGGTCGGAGAGGGGGGGGGGGGGGGGGGGGGGGGGGGGGACTGCAGTTGTTGGTTCAGAAGGTCTGAATACCCAGTCATGAAGTTAACAGGATAATTTATACCCAGTCATGAAGTTAACAGGATAATTTATACCCAGTCATGAAGTTAACAGGATAATTTATAAATAGCTTCAAATGGATAGCTTGATTACTGCTGTGGATAATGCTCACCTGTGGGTGGTGTACTGCTCACATGTGGGTGGTGTACTGCTGTGGATAATGCTCACATGTGGGTGGTGTACTGCTGTGGATAATGCTCACCTGTGGGTGGTGTACTGCTGTGGATAATGCTCACCTGTGGGTGGTGTACTGCTGTGGATAATACTCACATGTGGGTGGTGTACTGCTGTGGATAATACTCACATGTGGGTGGTTTACTGCTTTGAATAATGCTCACCTGTGGGTGGTGTACTGCTGTGGATAATGCTCACCTGTGGGTGGTGTACTGCTGTGGATAATACTCACATGTGGGTGGTGTACTGCCTTGAATAATGCTCACCTGTGGGTGGTGTGCTGCAGTTGGTGCTTCCATAGGTCTGAATACCCAGTCGCCAAGCCCTGGAGCCAGAGAAGTACTTTATTCGGCCAGAGGAGGTGGGTAGTGCTACTGCAAAGGCACTGTCCTCAATGAGCCCATGGTGAATTTGGGACCCCGAGGCCTCGGACGAGCCAGGCGCAGCGCGCAGCAGGAGCAGGAGTAGCGGAAGGAGAGAGAGGCTGCAGCTGTAAATTGGTCCGAATCGCATCTCATGGGTCGACAGCGAGTCTGGGGTGGGTCGGGCCCATAGTCGCTAGATTTGCATGGGCTCGAAGGTTGGGGGTCGGGGTGGGGGAAGAAGGCACGGGCAAGAGTAGGAGTGGCGTTCCGAGAGGGAGGGGTATCTATGCATACTTCCAGATCGCATGCACAGGGTTAATAAGGAGTCATGTCCGATTAGCACCACGTACCGAGGGGGCTGGCTCATAGTCTCTAGCTGTGCATGGGCTTCGAAGGGAGGTTTGCCATGCACGGGTCAGAAGTTTGGTATCGAATCTAGAAGACAGAAAAAATAGCCGTGCGCCAAATTGGCGAGCTACGACGACTAAGCGAGCTGTCGTGTATTTTCGCGGCTTGAAAAACGAGGGGGGGCAGAGAAAAAGGGACAGGTGGCGTGGCTTAGATAACCAGTGTGAGAGAGAGAAAGTGCGAGTGTAATTGAATACGTCTGGTGGGGCGTGGTATTAAGCAGAGGCCTCTGCAGAGGGGTATTAAGGGAGGCCTGTCTTACGGTGGCAGATAACGGGCTGCTACTTACCCGGACAGTGCTACCATGGCGGTTGACAGCGACCCCGTATGAATTCAAACCCCGCACCTTATTGACTTGTTGTTTCAAAGGGCTCTAACATTGAGCCATTCGTAGAAACGGGATGTGTGAGTGTATGGTATGGAGGCTGGATGGTCATTTTGACAGATACAGATTTGGCAGGTACAGATTACGGTACACATCCTAACATTGCAGTCACACCAAAGGACTGGCGGGGTTCTCGTTTTCAAGTTTATAGCATATGTGTCATTTGTCTGAGTTTGTCCCGGTTTTCGCTGAAATCAAATGTTATTTTTAGACGTGGTCGATGTTTTACAGGTTCCCATATGCCAAAATTCATAGAGCGCTGGTCAAGGTCAATGCTGGCTATCCTATAAAAAGGTTATGATAACGCCTGGTGGGGCGTGGTGTTAAGGCAACCCATCGTACGCGGGTAGGGAGCGGTCTTCTACCTCAACTGGACAAGCTACCATCGCGGTTGACAACGACCTGCGACGCCAAGAGCGACCGAAGGGGGATCGAACCCCCGACACGTCATCCTCACAGTGATTTGGTCTACCACTTGACCAATGTATATCACTGAAAGGGGCTTGGCTATCCTAGTAGACAGAGAAGTTGGAATTCACCACAGCTTGTTTTTTAACTACCTAGTTTTTAAACTGCTCCTGTTTTCAGAGTTGGCCAAGTTCCTCGAGCCTATTTGGCTACCCCTGTACTATAAAAACACATATAGACGTATTTTCATCATTCGAGTTTGGGCTAGTCTTGTATTCCTAGCAGCCTAGCTGGCTACTCCTGGACTGCATCATTTTGTACAAGCGTCGCCAGGTAAGGCCCAAAGCGTCCTTGTTGAAGTAAAAGCAAGATGACTTGTCGAGCAGAAAACTTGGTAACCAGGCATGCCTAGGGACCGGCACATCATATGATGTTGACCAAAGGCGAGCAGGGTAGAACAAACCGATCGGTATTCCGGTATTGGGGTATTTGATGGTCGGTATACCGGAGCCCAAAATTCCCAATGTTGGTTTGCCCGGAACTTTGTTGGGAGTCCGTTCCGGTATGCACCGACCAATTCTGAGGGCGAGTTCCGGTCAGACCGATCGAAACCCGACCAGGGTTTCCGATATCCGACTCAGCTTTGTAGCTGAGTAGCTGTGTGGCTTTCATGGTGAGTGGTGCCCCTGAGTTTCTGGACAATTGAAACTTCGTCTTCCTTCCCAACACCTGCCCTTTTGGAAGAGGAAGATGAAAGCACTTCCCTCCCTTTTAAACTTGCCCTGTTAGGGCTCTATTCGCCACAAAAATTTGAACTGAAACCGTGAGTATTCAATAGCCTGCACACTCCATTGCTCACTCGAGCTGCACTGGCACCTCGCGTTTGTTGAAGCAACTAGGTGGTGTCGTAACCCCTCTGCAGCCTCTCGCAGCAGCTTCTCCTCTCGTCGCATTTGTTGAAGCGAGATCTCATCGCATCAGAAGCAGCTGTTTAGTGCTGCCAACCAGGTTGTCGCTCCTTCGTTTGATGAACCTGCCGCCTTCGACGAGGAGGAGTACGACGACGAGTTTGTGACTGACTCTGAGGCGGAGTCTGGTGTAGATGAGGATGAGGATGATAAGCTGAGTGAGCTCAGCAGTGAGAGTGATGAGTCTGACAGGGACCCCGACTCCGATGACGATGAAGACATTGCTGGCATGCCTCCCCTGATGAATAACGATGAAGCGGACCCTTTCCTTGAAGGACTGTAGATGCTGCAGCTTATTCCAAGTAGTAGCTGTCTAGGAATGATTTTGTCTAAATAAATAAACCTCTGTTGTGAATGCCAGATCTATTCCCAAGCTGGTGACATTTACATGACCAGGTTTTTCAGCTATGCTTTATGAAAGTTGACTGTAATGTGGACTGCCAGTCAAGTTCAATCAAGATGATGAAGTAGCTTACCTATATATGAATTGGGGCTCAACACCGGAGCTCTTTTTAAAGAAAGATAAAAGGGCGGTATTCAAAAATGGCTTTAAAAGTGGGCCGGTAGGGTAAAAACAGAGTTCCGGTATGGCCAGCCAATCTCAGGAGGGCCATTGTCCTACCCTTAAGGTGAGTATGATATTGTATATAAATGGTAACTTTGGCCTACTCAGACTGCAGGCATCATATGATGTCGATATGCCGTATGATATCATATTGCCATTGACTGATTTACTAAGCATGCGCGATGCTCAAGCCAAGCATCTGAAACCAAGTTCAAGTTCAAGTCCAAGCATCTAAAATAAATAAATAAATAGTAGGCCTTGTTACGAGGCTTGAGGTTGAGGGGGCCAGCCCGTTTGCTTTCACGTGGGACAATCACCAATTGGATGGGGGGAGCATCTGGAATTCGGTACGTAAACGGATCTAAACCTGTGAATGCGATGGACCAAACCGGCGAAAAACTTTTAGTATCAGTTTGGGTGGTTGGCCCCAGTGCAAGCAAACGGGCTGCCTCCCTCAACCTCACATCTCTTATTACTGCGTACTATGTATTAATCAGGTTTGTCGTGCCTGGCATTATTACTGGTCCTTGCACCAGGATACTACTTATTGCCAAATTGACCAGCGCTTGAAGCGCACAAACGTCCAATTGGTCAGCGCTTTTTAGTGCAAAAAGCGCAAAAACTGCGCGCTGCGCCCACAGGGGGTTAAAAAACAGCGCGAAATGATGAAGTCCGTGCAGCAGGCTCCAGCGATTAACCCAGAAAGGCACATCTACTTTTGAAAAAATGAAAGAAACAAGCGTTTTGCTCGCGTTTACATTTTTCTGGTAATAATTATTTGTATTGCCAAAGACGGTCAGCAGCCAAAATGCTGGCTGAAACTATGTAAACGAGTTCAAGTTCATATACTTTTGAGGAGCAACTTACTTGTTACAGCGCGGTGGTATCCCAGACTCTAGGGACCCACTCGATCAAATTGTAACCGAGAAAAGAAGGACTAAAATTCAGCTGCACACTGCTGCACAGCCGATGTGTTTTTTCTTTTTCAAGGAGGATTTTCGCCTCAAAGGGTGGGTCTTCAGAAGCTACAAGGTGCTGCGTAGAGCCAAAGCTGCGTAGCTGCTGCGTAGAGCCCCAAAAGAGCCCAAAAAGAGACAATGTACGCTCCTGGGTCCCAATATGTTGCTGTTCATGTGCCCATGGATTGCTCAACGCATATGTTGCTTAACGAAGGCGGCGAGCTTCACGCTCAGACTCCAGCAGAGTCAGGATGTCACCTGGTGAAAGCCACGGGTGAGATGGTGGGTTAATGCGCATGCATGCAAAAGAGTGTGCTTGCATGTGCTTATGCGTGTGTGAGTGCTCAGATCTGTGTGAGTACATTCATGCGTGTGTATGTGCGTGTACGTCTGTGTATATGTATGTACACGTGTGTGTATGTATGTGTGGGCATGTGATAGCGATACGCAAGGAACAAGTGCCTCATAATGCATGTGCGTGTTGTGAGCATGCGCATTTTTGTGCATGTGCACTGTCTTGCTTCTACTACTACTACTACTACCACTGCTACTAATGAAATAGGTGGGATATTGCTTCAGCCCTACATGAAGGGCTCCTGCCTATGCTTTGTTTCGCTCTTCAGGGTGAGCAAGGTCTCGTGAGATCTCGTTTCGCTCTGCCAGGTGAGTACGATCTCGTGAGATCTCGTTTCGCTCTTCCAGGTGAGTACGACCTCGTGAGATCTCGTTTCGCTCTTCCAGGTGAGTACGATCTCGTGAGATCTCGTTACGCTCTTCCAGGTGAGTACGATCTTGTGAGATCTTGTTTCGCTCTTATTGGTGAGTAAGGTCTCGAGAGATCTCGTTTCGCTCTTCCAGATGAGTAAGGTCTCGTGAGATATCATTTCGCTCTTCCTGGTGAGTAAGACATAGTATGACCTTTTTCCTCTCTTCTAGGTGAGTAAGATCTCGTGAGATCTCGTTTCGCTCTTCCAGGTGAGTAAGACTTTGAATGATCTTGTTTTCTCTCTTCTAGGTGAGTAATATCTCGTGAGATCTCGTTTCGCTCTTCCATGTGAGGAAATGCTCGCTTCTAGGTGTGTAAGATCTCGATTCACTCTTCCAGGTGAGTAAGATTTCGATTTGCTCTTCCAGGTGAGTAAGATCTCGATTTGCTCTTCCAGGTGAGTAAGATCTCGATTTGCTCTTCCAGGTGAGTAAGATCCCGATTCGCTCTTCCAGGTGAGTAAGATCCCGATTCGCTCTTCCAGGTGAGTAAGATCTCGATTTGCTCTTCCAGGTGAGTAAGATCTCGATTTGCTCTTCCAGGTGAGTAAGATCTTGATTCGCTCTTCCAGGTGAGTAAGATCTCGATCCGCTCTTCCAGGTGAGTAAGATCTTGATTCGCTCTTCCAGGTGAGTAAGATCTCGATTCGCTCTTCCAGGTGAGTAAGATGTCGATTCACTCTTCCAGGTGAGTAAGATCTCGATTTGCACTTCCAGGTGAGTAAGATGTCGATTCGCTCTTCCAGGTGAGTAAGATCTCGATTCGCTCTTCCAGGTGAGTAAGATCTTGATTCGCTCTTCCAGGTGAGTAAGATCTCAATTCGCTCTTCCAAGTGTTAAATGCTAGTGAGATCCCATGCAGCATGAGTTGTTGCTGATGAAGATGATGATCCAGTTGAGCGCATGCTCCTGCTATCACAATCAGCTTCTTCATATGCTGTTGCTGCTGTCTCAGCCTTGATTATTTGTGCTGCTGCTACTTCTGCTCCTGTCTCTACAGGTAATGATAACGCCTGGTGGGGCGTGGTGTTAAGGGAGCCCGTCGTACGCGGGTAGGGAGCGGTCTCCTACCTCAACTGGACAAGCTACCATCGCGGTTGACAACGACCTGCACCATCTCTACATTTGCTTGAACTGTTCCTGCTGCTATTCCCGCTTCGGCTGATTTTGTTCCTACTCTTACTACTTATGTTTCTGCTGCTGTCTCCCAATTTGCTTGAACAGTTCTTGCTATTCCAGCTTTTCTACCGATGCTTCTGCTGCGGCCTCTCCCTTAGCTTGAACGGTTCCTGCTGCTATTCCCGCTTCGGCTGATTTTGTTCCTACTCCTGCTGCTTATGCTTCTGCTGCTGTCTCCCCAATTGCTTGAACAGTTCTTGCTATTCCAGCTTTTCTACCGATGCTTATGCTGCGGCCTCTCCCTTAGCTTGAACGGTGCCTGCTGCTACTCCCGCTTCGGCTGATTTAGTTCCTACTCCTGCTGCTTATGCTTCTGCTGCTGTCTCCCTGTTTGCTTTAACTGTTCTTGCTATTCCTGCTTTTCTACCGATGCTCCTGCTGCTGCCTCTCCATTAGCTTGAACGGTTGCTGCTGCTACTCCCGCTTCAGCTGATTTTGTCCCCACTCCTGCTGCTTATGCTTCTGCTGCTGTCTCCCAATTTGCTTGAACTGTTCTTGCTATTCCTGCTTTTCTACCAATGCTTCTGCTGCTGCCTCTCCATTCGCTCGAACTGTTCCTGCTGCTGTTTCTGATGTATAGCCGCTGCTGCTGCTCATCATCGCGAGAGCATGCTAGTGCGAAGCACAAACAGTTTGTGCTGCTGTAGTTTATGCCTCTACCTCAACCTCAATTTCCACTGCTCTTGCTGCTGCTACTCAATCAAGGCGAGCACAAGCTCATCCTCTACATTCGCACTTGCTCCACCTCCACACTCCTGGCTCGTCCTGTTCCTGCTGTTTTTGCTCATGCCACCACTGCTGCCGCTGCCGCCGCCCCCGCTGCTGCTGCGGATTCCGTTGCAGCCACTGCCACCGCTGTAAACATTGCTACCACTGCTGCTGCTACCGCCGCCCCCGCTGCTCCTGCGGATTCCGTTGCAGCCGCCACCGCCGCTTAAAACATTGCTGCTACTGCTACCGCTTCCACTGCTGCTGCTACCGCCGCCACTGCTGCTGCTGTGGCTTCTGTTGCAGCCACTGCCACTGCTGTATTGAAATTGAAATTGAAATTGTTACATCCGTGTATTTCAGTTACTCACAGGACGTGATGTTAAGGACACCACAGCGTAAGCGCCACCGCTGTAAACATTGCTGCTACTGCTGCTGCTGCTACCGCCGCCCCTGCTGCTGCTGCGGATTACGTTGCAGCCGCCACCGCCGCTTTAAACATTGCTGCTCCTGCTACCGCTTCTGCTGCTATCGCTGCAGCCACCACTGCTACTGCTGCTGCGGGTTCTGTTGCAGCCACAGCCGACGCTGTAACTCATGCTGCTTCCGCCGCTGCTACCGCCGCAGCTCCTGCTGATTCCATAGCAGCCATAGCTGCTGCTGTTACTATTGCCGCTACTGCTGCTGCTGCTTCCGCTGCTACTACAGCTGCTACTACCGCCACTGCTGGTTGTGTTGCAGTCAACG
>JAJSRW010000951.1:7500-10000 GCA_022414725.1 Microglena sp. YARC | reverse complement strand
GCAGGTATGCACCCAAGGTGCTCGTATCAATAAGGCCTGGCATTGCTGCCAGCAGACATAGGGTAACGGTTCACCAACAGACAGCGGCCTTGCGGATAATACCCCATGCATCCAGGGATATTTTTTCCGTAATATATTCCGATCGGAATACGAGACCCCGTTTTGACAAAAATTGCCAGAATAGGAAACCTAACAAAAAAAAATTGTTTACTGAAATTGACTAAAAATGACCCAAATCGACAAAAATCGGAATGAGGATCCTGCTTTGGGAGGGGAAAAGGAGAAAAAAAGGGAAAGGAAGATCTTTCTGATTTGAAAACAATATCCCTGCATGCATCCTCGGATTGATGCCAAAGCATTATGCAAATGCAAACAGACTGTAACATACAAACATGCACCATGGCATACCATATGTTATCTGTGATGGCCCTAGGTAGGCTAGGGTTTAGGTTCAACACACCATATGTTATCTGTGATGGCCCTAGGTAGGCTAGGGTTTGGGTTCAACATAGCATAGGTTATCTGTGATGGCCCTAAGTAGGCTAGGGTTTAGGTTCAACACACCATAGGTTATCTGTGATGGCCCTAGGTAGGCTAGGGTTTAGGTTCAACACACCATAGGTTATCTGTGATGGCCCTAGGTAGGCTAGGGTTTAGGTTCAACACACCATAGGTTATCTGTGATGGCCCTAGGCTAGGGTTTAGGTTCAACACACCATAGGTTATCTGTGATGGCCCTAGGTAGGCTAGGGTTTGGGTTCAACATAGCATAGGTTATCTGTGATGGCCCTAGGTAGGCTAGGGTTTAGGTTCAACACACCATATGTTATCTGTGATGGCCCTAGGTAGGCTAGGGTTTAGGTTCAACACACCATAGGTTATCTGTGATGGCCCTAGGTAGGCTAGGGTTTAGGTTCAACACACCATAGGTTATCTGTGATGGCCCTAGGTAGGCTAGGGTTTGGGTCCAACATAGCATATGTTATCTGTGATGGCCCTAGGTAGGCTAGGGTTTAGGTTCAACACACCATAGTTTATCTGTGATGGCCCTAGGTAGGCTAGGGTTTAGGTTCAACACACCATAGGTTATCTGTGATGGCCCTAGGTAGGCTAGGGTTTAGGTTCAACACACCATAGGTTATCTGTGATGGCCCTAGGTAGGCTAGGGTTTAGGTTCAACATACCATAGGTTATCTGTGATGGCCCTAGGTAGGCTAGGGTTTAGGTTCAACATACCATAGGTTATCTGTGATGGCCATAGGTAGGCTAGGGTCCAGCGGAGCCACCAGCTTCCGCACGCTTTCCATGAAGAACATGGTATCATCATCACCTTCGGGGAACAAGGGTGTTGCTGCGATGGTGATGGTGATGCTGATGCTGATGATGGTAATGGTGATGATAATGATAGTGGTGATGCTGATGGTGGTGATGGTGATGATAATGGTGATGCTGATGCTGATGGTGATGCTGATGATGGTGATAATGGTGATGGTGATAATGATGCTGATGCTGGTGATGGTGATGATAATGGTGGTGGTGATGCTGGTGCTGATGCTGGTGATGGTGATGATGATGATGATGATGTGTGTATTGGGGTGTGTTTGGGTGTGCGTATGTGTGCGTTTGGGTGCGTGTATGTGTGTGTTTGGGTGTGCGTATGTGTGCGCATGTGTGCGTTTGGGTGTGTGTATGTGTGAGTTTGGGTGTGCGTATGTGTGCGTTTGGGTGTGTGTATGTGTGAGTTTGGGTGTGCGTATGTGTGCGTTTGGGTGTGTGTATGTGTGTGTTTGGGTGTGCGTATGTGTGCGTTTGGGTGTGTGTTTGGGTGTGTTTGGGTGTGCGTATGTGTGCGTTTGGGTGTGTGTATGTGTGTGTTTGGGTGTGTGTAAGTGTGCGTTTGGGTGTGTGTATGTGTGTGTTTGGGTGTGCGTATGTGTGCGTTTAGGTGTGTGTATGTGAGTGTTTGGGTGTGCGTATGTGTGCGTTTGGGTGTGTGTATGTGTGTGTTTGGGTGTGCACATGTGTGTGGTTGGGTGTGTGTATGTGTGTTGAATCATTCTGGTGGGATTGGGTGCGGGGCTTGTGAGTGGGTGAGGGCGGAAGTGTTGAGGATTCAGGATTGGGGATTGCATTTGGGATGAACGAGGTTGGCTGCTGCTGTGTGGTGGGAGTGGTGGAGTGGTGGGAGTGGTGGGAGTGGTGGGAGTGGTGGGGTGGTGGGAGTGGTGGGGGTGGTGGGAGAGGGTACACAGGGTTTTTGTGTGTATGTATGTGTGTGGGTGTGGTGTGGGTGTGTGTGTGTGTGGGGGGGGGGAGTGGGGGGGATTAGGGATTGGGGATTGCATTTGGGATGATCGAGGTTTGCTGCTGCTGGTGGGAGTGGGGGCGGGGCGTACGGGGGTGCTTGTGTGTGTGTATGCGTGTGTGTGTGTGGGGGGGGGGGGGGAGAGTGGTGGTGGGTGGGCAGGGGGGGGGGGGGGGGGGATTAGGGATCGGGATT
>JAJSRW010000951.1:0-2500 GCA_022414725.1 Microglena sp. YARC | reverse complement strand
GTGTGGTGGGGTGTAGGGGTGGAGGCGAGGGTGGGGGGGAGGAGGGTGTTGGGTTTGGGTGTGGTGTTGGCTGTTGGCTGTTTGTGGGGGGTACTGTTCTTATTTTATGGCATTGAAGCGAAGTGGAGTTGAATGTCCTCGGATTTTCCACCACACTTTTCTTGTTTGAAACAGTCTAGATGCATCAACGGAGGCCTCTGCCAAATAAGGGTGATGTGTGTGTGTGGTGGAAGGGTTGATGTGCTGTGTGGGTGTGTGGTTTGGTTGGTCCGTGTGCGTGCGTGCGTGCGTGTGTGTGTGTGTGGTGTGTGGTTGTTAGGTGAGTGTCGGACGAGGGGGGGGGGAGGGGGGGAGGGGGGGGGGAGGGACTGCTAGTTTTTAGTTCAGAAGGTCGCTGAATTTACCCAGTCATGAAGTTACGGATATTATATACCAGATGTACGTTAACAGGATATTTATACCCAGTCTGAGTAACAGGATATTTTAAGTAGCTTCAAATGGATAGCTGTGAACTTATGCTGTGGATATGCTCACCTGTGTGGATGACTGCTAATGTGGGTGTGTACTGCTTGGATATGCTTCATGTGGTGTAGTACTGCTGTGCGGAATATGCTACTGGGTGGTTACTGCTGTGGATCATGCTCACCTGTGGGTGGGTACTGCTGTGGATATACTCACTGTGGTGGTTGTATGCTGTGGATAATACTCACATGTGGGTGTACTGCTGATATGCTCACCTGTGGCCGTGATGTACTGCTTTTGATAATGTCACTGTGAGGTGTGTATCTGTGGATAATACTCACATTGGGTGGATTGTACTGCCTGGGATATTCACCTGTGGGTGTGTGCTGCAAGTTGGTGTTCCCTAGTCTGGAATCCAGTCGCAAGCCTGGAGCCAAGAAGTACTTTATTCGGCAGAGGAGTGATATGCTACTTGCAAAGCACTGTTCCTACAATAGCCATGGTACATTTGGGACCCGAGCTCGGAACGGCAGCAGCGCGCAGCGGCGAGTTAGCGGAAGGAGGAGAGCGCTGGCAGCTGTAAATTGTCCGGAATGCATCTCAGCTGTTCACAGCGATTCTGGGTGGTCGGCGCATGTCGCTAGATTTGATGGGCCGAGGTTTGGGGGTCGGGTGGAACGAAGGGCAAGAGTAGCAGGTCGTCGAGAGGGAGGCGCGTTATGCATATCAGATCGCATAGCACAGAGTTAATAAGAGTCATGTCGTTAGCCACTACCGACGGCGGGCTGGCTCATTAGTCTCTATCGTGCATGGGCATTGAAGGAGGTTCTGCCATGAACGGTCAAGAAGTTTTGGTAATCGAATCTAGAAGACAGAACAAAATTAGCCTTGCGCCACAATTGGCAGCTACGCACGCACTAAGACGAGCTGTCGTGTATTTTTCGCAGGCTGAAAACGAGCGGGGCAGAGAAAAAGACAGGCGTGGCTTAAGATACGTGTGAGAGAGGAAAGTGCGAGTGTATGTAGTCTGGTGGCGTCGGTATAGAAGCTCTGCGAGGGGTATTAAGGAGCCGTCTTTCGGTGCAGTAACGGCTCGCTACTTACGACAGTGCCTACCATGCGTTGACAGCCGCACCCGTATGATTCCAAAACCCCGCACCTTATTACTTGTTGTTTTTCAAATGCCTCTAACATGAGCCATTCGTAGAAACGGATTCATGAGTATGCTATGGAGCTGGATGTCATTTTACAATACAATTTCAGTACAGATACGTACACATTTCCTAACATTGCATCACCACCAAAGACTGCGGTTCTCGGTTTTCAAAGTATAAACAATGTTCATTTGTCTCAGTTTTCCCGGCGGTTTTCCTGGAAATTCAAATTATTTTAACGTCTGTCATGTTTACAGCTTCCCATATGCCAAATTCATAGACGCTGTCATTCGATATCTTGCTATCCTATAAAAAGGTTATATAACCCTTGGCGGCTGTTAACAAACCCAATCCCGTAACGGGTAACCGGTAGGACTCTTCTAACCTCACTGGGAAAAGCTACCATTCGTCGTTGACAAAATGCGACCCCAAAGCGATCACGAAGGCGATCGAAACCCCCTAACACTCCCCCTCACAGTGATTTGGCTCTACCACTTGACAATGTATATCACTGAAAAGGGGCTTGGCATCCTAGTAGACAGAAAATTGAATTCACCACAGCTTTGTTTTTTAATACTAGTTTTATTAAACTGCTCCTGTTTTCAAGTTGGCCAATTCTCGAATCCCTATTTGGGCTTTACCCTGACTACTTAAAAAAAAAACAACAATTAAGACGTTATTTTTCAATCATTCGATTTGGGCTATCTTGTTAATTCCTAGCAAAGGGGGCCTTAGCTGGTCTAACTCCTGGGGACTTTTTGCATTCCATTCTGTAAACAAGGCTTCGCCAGTTTTAAGGGCCCCAAAGCGTCCTTGTTAAGAAATTTTCTTTCCTTCTTTTTTTTCCCCCTTTCTTTTCATCCATTTCCAGCCACATTCCCATC
>JAJSRW010000616.1:0-42029 GCA_022414725.1 Microglena sp. YARC | reverse complement strand
CCACACACAACACACACACCATAACACACAGCCTACCCCCTCCACACATACACACACACACACATACACACACACATACCCCCCATCCACACCACACACACACAACATACACACACACCTACCCCCCCCCTCACCACATACACACACACACAGCATACACACACAAATACCCACCCCCACAACACACACACACACACATACCACCACAACAACCCATACCCCCCTCCACCTACCCCCCCCACCACCACCACCCACCCACACACCACCACCACCACGACACGCACCACGACCTACCCCCCCACACACACACACCACAAAACACACACACACTACCACACATACAGACACACATACCCCCCCCCCCCCCCCCCCCCTTACCCCCCCTCCACCTACCCCCCCCCCCCCTACCCTACCTACCCCCACCCCCTGACCCCTAACCTACCCACCACCACCACCACCACCACCACCACCACCACACCACCACCCTACCCCCTCCCCCCCACACACACACAGCCACACACACACATACACGGGACAGATACACACACACCTACCCCCCACCGCCACCTACCCACCACCACACCACTAACCCCCACACCTACCACCACCACACCACCACCCACCACACACACATACACATACACACACACTACCCCTCCACCTACCCCACCACCAGCCACCACCTACCCCCCCCCACCTTACCCCCCCCACACACACCACACCTACCCCCCCCACGCCTACCCCCGCCACCTACCCCCCACCACCCCCACCTACACCCCCCACCTACCCCTAACAACTTAATGAACTTGGCCCAACTTCAAAACATGCCAGATGATGGGGACATGGTCATTCGGCTAACGACACAGAGCTCCACCTAGTTCACCGGCTCAAGCCCCACATTATGGCTCCCCCCCACCCCACCCCACCCCACCCACCCCCACCCACACAACGGCACACCCACACACACACACCATACACACACACATACACACACACCACATACAACACATTACACACACATACCCCCCCCCCCCCCCTCCCACCACACACACACACATACACACCACACCTACCCCCTCCAGCCTACCCCCCCACCCCACCTACCCGACCCCCCCCCACACACACACACTACCCCCTACAGCTTAATGGATTGACCAACCTCAAATGAAATGCGAGGATGTATGGAGAATGGTCATTCTAGCTAACGGCACAGAATCACCTCAGGTCACCGCTCAAGCCCACATACTAGCCCCCCCCCCCCACCAGCACCACCCCACACCACACACACACACCACACCACAAACACACCACAAACACCAACCCCCCACCTGCCCCACCTAACAAGCGTAAGTGGACTTGCCCACCTCAAATAACAGTGCCGCATGATGGGGGACATGGTCATTCTAGCTCACGACCACAGAGCTCACCTCAGTCACCGGCGCACCCCCACATTACTGCCTCCCCCCCCCCACCCCCCCCACCCACACACACGCACACCCACCATCACAACACATACATACACACACACTACACACACTACCCCCCCCCCCCACACACACACACACACACACACATACACAAACACCTACCCCCCCTCCATCCTACCCCCCCCACGCCCACATACCCCCCCACCCCCCACACACCACACACCTACCCCCCTACACTTAAGGACTTTGACAACCTCAAAGAAGACTGCAGGATGATGAGACATGGTCATTCTGCTAACGGCACCAGAATCACCTCAAGTCAACCGGCTCAGGCCCACAGTACTGCCCCCACCACAACCACCACCACCCACACACCACAACACACACACACACAAACCACACACACAACACCAAACCCCCCCAACCATACCCCCCCTGAACAACCTTATGGACTTGCCCAACTAAAATGAAATTGCAGGATGATAGGGAAATTGAGTCAATCTGCTAAACCGGAACAAAGAGAATCACCACCTTTAAAATAAACAATTCTTGCCCCCCCCCACCACCCACCACCCCCACCCCCACGAACCCCCACTACCCGCCTAATAATTAATGGATCGCCCGATCTCAAATTGAAATGCGGGAAGTGATGGAGATATGGTCATTCTAGCTAACGGAACAGAGCTCACCCTCAAGTCACCGGCTCCGCCAGGCTGGTACCGTTCACCGGACCCCAGGTGTTCATGGATAGATTAAATATATAAATATTATATGTATGTAGTATTATATGACATGTTGAATATGAATAATAAATATATGATAGGCTCAACCCAGACAGGACCGTTCACCACTCCCAGGTGTGCATTAGGTAAATATAAATATCAATAGAAGCATATAATCGAGACGTATGATATGATTATATGATATGATATAATATGATTATAAATATGCATATGATAATAATACTGTATAGCTATAGTCAATAGTTTAGATATAGGTGCATAAATAATTACTATAGCTTAATTATTCATTATAATTTAATATACGGTAATATATATGTATTTATATGATTATGAATATATGTTAGGCGCAACCGGTGGACCGTTCACCGGACCCTCAGGTGTGCAGGCGGATATTATTAATTTGTAATATAGGTATATTTAATTAATTAAGTAAAATTATTTGTATATATATATCTATAGTATAATAGTTCGGGGGGTGTTCGCAAAAGTATTGGGGAGGGCGCACGCTGTTGATCGTCTCCGAATTGGTCGTAAACCCGAAAAAACGTCGGAAAAAAGTGAAAAACAAGTGGGCTGAGGGCTGAGATCTGGGGGGGTCCCAGAGGGGGGGGGGGGGGGGGGGTCTCGAGGCCGATCTCAAAATTTCTTCACAACTTCTTCGTCTGTGGCCAGAATCGAACGTGCAGCAAACCATCTAAAACGCCTCGACGAAAGCGTTACGAATATGCAGTCGTTGCTCGATTAGACCCAGGGTGTAATTAAGTGGATGTTTTACTGGAAAGGTACATCCAGTCTGGACACCAACCAGAACTTCACAACTAACCGACAGTTCCCGACTTAGCAGTTGGAAGCTCAAGCAGCAGGAATTCCGCGCTTGCTTACAGCAACGGATCAAAAGAAAGTCCAGGTCCAGGCCCGGGCTGAGGCGAGGCCAGGGCTGAGGGCCTAGGCTAGAGCAGCCCAGGTCAAATCGCCCACAACTCGAAAGCCGAGGCGCCTTCCGCACCCGGGCCCTTTTGACGACAACTTGCAACATCTGCAATGCCGTGGTCCAGTGCCCTCACCCAGCAACAAGGCAAGCCTAAAGTCGATCAGGCCAGCAAGCAGTGCATGTCAATCCAAGGCGTCCAAGTCTGGCATTTTCCCCCTCTCCAAGTTATTCAAGCCACTATCTGGTGTTCCACTCAGCATGAAGCTCAAGCCCAAGCAAGTGGATGCTATGTACAAAGACCTGCTCTTGACGCTCAAGCAACAACAACCCGAATCAGCTGTTGGAAGCTCAAACAACACGAAGCCCGAGTCAGCCTCGTTGTTTTGGAGCAAAGTGCTGAAGTAAAGAGCTTTGGATGGTCTACAAGACATGCAGCAAACTTAGCATAGCCTAGCCACAAGCGCCAAGGATCAAGCTAGACAAATAGTTTACTTTATGCGGATGGTGACTACAGCTAGCTTCTGCGTACGCTGTGGTGTCCTTAATCTCACGTCCCTAGAGTATTTATATTTCTTGGATGTAACAATTTCAATTTCAATTTCAATTTACTTTATGCGGGTGTCGGGTGGATGGAGGGGTGTTTCACTGCCTGAGGCCCCTTTGGCCCCACACCGGTGTATCTAAGGAGACTTCTCTAGCCTGCATGTAGCTGATGATATTTATGAACTACTACACTTCGAACACTGCTTCGAACTAAATGTAACTGCAGATGAAACTCACTAGTAGCAGCCTACCTCTTATTAGTGGAGATATTTTTCGTGTGTTGTGTGGTGTGTGTGCGTGTGTGTGTGTGTGTCTTTATATTCTGTGTGTGTGTGTGTGTGTGTGCAGGGATCGCTTATGCGCAAGCTAAACCACGTTTTTAAGATGACTACCTGATAGAGTTTGAGGTAAGGGTCAGTATACACCTATCTTTCATGACCCAATTATGATTGGTGAGGAAGGATCTTGACCTTTTAAGCCAGTAGCTGCGGGCCGGGGGGGGGGGGGGGGGTAAGGGCACACAAAAAACTTCATAGCATGGGTGTCTAAACTAATAACTTCTCCCACACACAGAATGAACACCCCCTGATAATAGTAATATGAATATGAAGGTATAATAGGCACTTCCGGGGCTGGACCGTTCACTGGACCCCAGGTGTACATGGATAATATTAATATATATTATAATAAACGGTAGTTAATATTTAGATTCATTTATGATAGGCTTAACCCAGGCAAGACCAGGGGTTGCCAAATACATGAAAGGGTCTTACCCAGTCTTACCCAACCTTCAAAACACACATTCGTCTCCAGCCACCCACCACCCACCCAACCAACCAACCAACCAACCAACCTTCAAAAAACACATACATATCCAGCCACTCAACCAACTACCTGTCAGAACTGCTAGGCTGCTACATAAATATCCAGCCACTCACTAACCAAGGTGTGCGCCCCCCCATGGGAGGGGTCATCCACCCACCCCCCCACCCACCAGGTGCTGGCGCAATGCATTTAACCAGTGGGTGTCATCCTCCAATGCATGGGAGGGTAGCACATCCCCCCCCCACCACCACCCACCCCCCACCCACCAGGTGCTTGCGCATGCAGTTTTACCAGTGGTCCATCCCCAATGCAGAGGTACACATCCCCCCCCGCCACCCCACCCACCCCCCACCCCACCAGGTGCTGGCGCATGCATTTACCTCGTGATGGGGTGTCATCCTCCAATGCATGGGACGGCAGCACATCCCCCCACCACCACCCACCCACCTCCCCACCCACCAGGTGCTGGCGCATGCATTTACCCAGTGGCTGGTTGTCATCCTCCAATGCATGGGAGGCAGCACATCCCCCCCCCACCACCCACCCACCCCCCCACCCACCAGGTTGCTGACGCATGCATTTACCCAGTGGGTGTCATCCTCCAATGCATGGGAGGTAGCACATCCCCCCCCCCCACCCACCCACCACCCCCCCACCCACCAGGTGCTGGCGCATGCATTTACCCAGTGGGTGTCATCCTTCAATGCATGGGAGGTAGCACATCCCCCCCCCCCACCACCCACCCACCCCCCCACCCACCAGGTGCTGGCGCATGCATTATACCCAGTGGGTGTCATAACCTCCAATGCATGGGAGGCAGCACATCCCCCCCCCCACCACCCACCCACCCCCCCACCCACCAGGTGCTGGCGCATGCATTTACCCAGTGGGTGTCATCTCCCAATGCATGGGAGGCAGGCACCCCCGAGGCAGCTGGCGCATTTCAGTGGGTGTCCCCCAAATGCATGGGAAGGCCCACCACCCAGCCCCACCACCCCCACCCACCAGGTGGCTGGCGCATGCATTTACCCAGTGGGGTGTCATCGCTCCAATGCATGGGAGGTAGCACATCCCCCCCACCACCACCCATCCACCCCCCCACCCACCAGGTGCTGGCGCATGCATTTACCCAGTGTGGTGTCATCCTTCAATGCATGGGAGGTAGCACATCCCCCCCACCACCACCCACCCACCCCCCCACCCACCAGGTGCTGGCGCATGCATTTACCCAGTGGGTGTCATCCTCCAATGCATGGGAGGCAGCGCCTATTTGGTGATTGAGGACAGCACTGGAGTTGTTGTACGGCCTATGTCAAAGGCAGGCCTAGCCTTTGGTGGTAGCCGTAGTGCCATCGAGCTCCCCTCAAGCTGGTGTACTGCCTCCTCCGTCTCCAGCTGTCCCATTTCGTCAGACTTTGGAGAGGCTCCAGGTGGGAATTTGAATTTTGGATCATGGTGTTTATTTCATTACCCAACTTGATTTGAAGGTTGCGAATTTGAATTTCTGATCATGGTATTTATTTTATTACCCAACTTTATTTAAATATTTGGAATTTAAGTTTTGGACCACGGTATTTATTTTATTACCCAACTTTTATTTGAATTTGGGGAGTTTGGATTTTGGATCATGGTATTTATTTAATTACCCAACTTGATTTGAATTTTGCTAATTTGAATTTCTGATCATGGTATTTATTTTATTACCCAACTTTATTTAAATATTTGGAATTTAAATTTTGGACCACGGTATTTATTTCATTACCCAACTCTATTTGAATTTTGGGAATTTGAATTTTGGATCATGGCAGATCATGTTCTTTATTTTATTACCCAACTCTATTTGAATTTTGGGAATTTAAATTTGGATCATGGTATTTCTTTTATAACTCAACTTTATTTGAATTTTTGGAATTTGAATTTTGGACCATGGTATTGATATTAATACCTAACTGTATGTTTTTTTTTTTTCTATGGTATCATTATTTTGTTTTGAATTGCAGGTCTTGACAACAGTCCGTAAGCACATTTCAGATAATATGGGGACATGCATGACCATTATCTTATTTTTAATATCCAATTGTATATGTTTCATTATTATCTTATTTATAATATCCAATTGTATATGTTTCATTATCATCTTATATTTAATTTCCAATTGTATATGTTTCATTATTATCTTATTTTAAAAATCCAATTGTATATGTTTCATCATTATCTTATTTTTAAAATCCAATTGTATATGTTTCATTATTATCTTATTTATAATATCCAATTGTATATGTTTCATTATCATCTTATATTTAATTTCCAATTGTATATGTTTCATCATTATCTTATTTTTAATATCCAATTGTATATGTTTCATTATCATCTTATATTTAATTTCCAATTGTATATGTTTCATTATTATCTTATTTTTAATTTCCAATTGAATATGTTTCATTATTATCTTATTTTTAATATCCAATTGTTTATGTTTCATTATTATCTTATTTTTAATTTCCAATTGAATATGTTTCATTATTATCTTATTTTTAATATCCAATTGTATGTGTTTCATTATTATCTTTACTTGTAATTGCAGGTCTTACCCAGGACTTGCCAACGGTCCCGCTCTAATTTTTAAAACAAATGGGCTCATGCATGGCCATTATCTTTATTTTAATATTAAATTGTGCATATTTTATTTTATTTTTACTTTTAATTGCAGGTCTTACCCAGGACTTGACAACGGTCCCGCTCTAATTTTTAAACAAATGGGCTCGTGCATGGCCATTATCTTTAATTAACATTAAATTTAAGATTAAATTGTATATATATTTTATTATTATTTGTTACTTTTAATTGCAGGCCTTACCCAGGGCTTGCCAACGGTCCCGCTCTGATTTGTAAAACAAATGGGCTCATGCATGGCCATTATCTTTATTTTAATATTAAAATGTATACATTTTTTGTTTACTTTTAATTGCAGGTCTTACCCAGGACTTGCCAACGGTCCCGCTCTGCTTTTCAATTGCAGTTTCGTATTGAAGTACCATACTGCACATGTTACTTTCAAGAGCATGTCTTATTACCCAGGGCCTGGCTGACTGGGTGCCTGATGATTTATTGTTTCAAACCCTGCTTCAAATACGGTTTGTTTGGTTTCAAACCCTGATTGAAATAAGTGTGTGGTGTTGTGGTGGTGGTGTGTGGGGTGTGGGTGTGTGGGGTGTGTGTGTGGGTGGGGGGGGTGGTGGGTGTGGGGGGGGGGGTGTGTGTGTGGGGGGGGGGGGGGGGGGGGGGGGGGGGTCAAACCAATGAAACAATACTTCAAATAAATGTTGTATTGTTCCAAACCCTACTTGAAATGTGTTCTGTCTTGTTTCAAACCCTGCTTCAAATGTGGTCTGTCTTGTTTCAAACTTTGCTTGTACTAAGTTTTGTATTGTTTCAAACCCTGCTTCTAATAAGGTTTGTATTGAATTATGTATCTCTTTGAATTATGTATCTCTTTGAATTATGTATCTCTTTGAATTATGTATCTCTTTGAATTATGTATCTCTTTGAATTATGTATCTCTTTGAATTATGTATCTCTTTGAATTGCAGGTCTTACCCAGGGCCTGAGAATGGTCCCACTCTACATTTCGGATAATTTGGGCTCATGCATGACCATCAACGCATTAGGCAACTTCAACTTTGCTCCGGACGAAGATGGGGAATATACCTGTGCCCAGACAATCCAAACTAGTGGACAGGCTACCTTGTATCCATTCATCGCAGGTTGGTGAGGGTTGGTTGAGGTTGGAGCGTGTTGGTTGGTGTAACAATCCAAACTAGTGGGCAAGCTACCTTGTATCCATACATAGCAGGTTGGTGAGGGTTGGTTGAGGTTGGTGAAGGTTGGTTGGCGTAACAATCCAAAGTAGTGGACAAGCTACCTTGTATCCATTCATCGCAGGTTGGTTGGGTTTGGTTGAGGTTGGTGAAGGTTGGTTAGTGTAACAGTCCAAACTAGTGGACAAGCTACCTTGTATCCATTCATTGCAGGTTGGTGAGGGTTGGTTGAGGTTGGTTAAGGTTGGTGAGGGTTGGTTGGTGTAACAGTCTGAACTAGTGGACAGGCTTCCTTGTATCCATACATCGCAGGTTCTTTAGGGTTGGTTGGGTTTGGTTGAGGTTGGTGAGTGTTGGTTGGTGTAACAGTCCAAACTAGTGGACAGGCTACCTTGTATCCATACATAGCAGGTTGGTGAGGGTTGTTTGGGTTTGGTTGAGGTTGGTTAATGTTGGTTGGTGTAGCAATCCAAACTAGTGGACAGGCTACCTTGTATCCATACATAGCAGGTTGGTGAGGGTTGGTTGAGGTTGGTGAGGGTTGGTTGGTTGGTTGAAGTTGCTGGGGGTTGGTTGAGGATGGTGAAGGTTGGTTGATGTAACAATCAAATCAAATTGGTGGTTGGCCCCAGTGCAATCCAATGGGCTCATCAACATGCCTCATCAGGGGGCGTTACATATATGTATAGGTTGAGGTTGGCTAAGGTTGATGAGGGATGGTTGAGGTTGGTGAGGGTTGGTTGATGTTGGTGGGGGTTGATGGAGGTTGCTGAGGGTTGGTTGATATTGCTGAGGGTTGGTGGAGGTTGGTGTGGGTTGGTTGAGGTTGGTGAAGGTTGCTGAGGGTTGGTGAGGGTTGGTTGAGGTTGGTGAAGGTTGATGAGGGTTGGTTGAGGTTGCTGAGGGTTGGTTGAGGTTGGTTGAGGTTGCTGAGGGTTGGCGAGGGTTGGTTGAGGTTGCTTAGGGTTGGTTGAGGTTGGTGAGGGTTGGTTGAGGTTGGTGAAGGTTGCTGAGGGTTGGTTAAGGTTGATGAGGGTTGGTTGAGGTTGGTGAGGGTTGGTTGAGGTTGCTGAGGGTTGGTTGAGGTTGGTGAGGGTTGGTTGAGGTTGCTGAGGGATGGTTGAGGTTGGTGAGGGTTGGTTGAGGTTGCTGAGGGTTGGTGGAGGTTGCTGAGGGTTGGTGGAGGTTGCTGAGGGTTGGTGGAGGTTGGTGGAGGTTGCTGAGGGTTGGTGGAGGTTGTTGAGGGATGGTTGTGGTTGGTGAGGGTTGGTTGAGGTTGCTGAAGGTTGGTGTAGTTTTGTGAGGGTTGGTGTAGTTTGGTGAGGGTTGGTGGAGGTTGGTGAGGGTTGCTTGATGTTGCTGAGGGTTGGTGGAGTTTGGTGTGGGTTGGTTGAGGTTGGTGAGGGTTGGTGAGGGTTGGTTGATGTCGATGAGGGTTGGTTGAGGTTGCTGAGCGTTGGTGAAGGTTGGTTGATGTAACCATCCAATCCGATTGGTGGTTGGCCCCAGTGCAAGCCAATGGGCTGGTTCCCTCATCTCCATGCCTCAATAAAAGGCGTAACATGTATGTATTATATTATTATTTTGTTTAATTGTTTTATCATATATTGTTATTTATTGTATTGTTATTTGTTACCGGTAATCAATGCATGTATTGAAAATTATGTAACAATCCAATTCAATTCAACTGTTTGCAGATGACTCGACGGGTGAGCTGTACTTCGTTCTGCAATCTACAAGCGGTACATGTTTGACGACAGATGGGGGGCAGCTAAGTTTAACGGGTGACAAACAATCTTCTATTGGTTGCGAGGCATCAGCTTACAACCAGCAGTTTCTGTTCACCAATGTATCTGCCAACACCCAAACGAACTCCGGAGTGAACCAGAACGGAACCAGTCCATATTGGTGAGCTATTTGTTTGACGTTGGTGGTGGTGTGGGTGGGTGGGGGGTGGTGGGGGGGGGGGGAACCAGAAAGGAACCAGCCCATATTAATTCTGTATTACGTCATGAGCTTACCCAGAGGTTTGGTACATAAGCAAAGCTCTGATCTTCGTGACAGACGATGCTACAGACAACACCCAGTGGTTCTCTTTCACCGCCATGGCCTATGTCATGTCCACGATGTCACCACCTCCACCACCACGACTACCACCGGGACGTTACCACTACTACACACTACTCACACTACCCACTACCCACACTACACACTACCCACACTACCTACTAACCACACTAACCACACTACCCACTAACCACACTACCCACACTACCCACTAACCACACTACCCACACTACCCACTAACCACACTACCCAGGTTCTCTATTACGTCACGAGCTTACCCAGAGGTTTGCTACAGCAGCGGGACTTCGACCTTCGTGACATGCGATGCTACAGACAACACCCAATGGTTCTCTTTCACCGCCATGGCTTATGTTCTCCCCACGGTCTCCTACATAGCCCCTCTGCTGATTAAGGACCCTTTCTTTGTAACCAAGATGGGTCTGGCCTTTGACATGGCTTGCGGGGGCACCAGCTGTATTTCATCGAACATCGTGTTTCCCTCGGTGAACGCGGCTGGCGTAGGAGGTGAGGGTTGGTTGAGGGTTTGTGAGAGTTGGTGATGGTTGGTTGAGGGTTGGTGGCATTGTGACCAAGATGGGTCTGGCCTTTGACATGGCTTGCGGGGGCACCAGCTGTGTTTCATCAAACATCGTGTTTCCCTCGGTGAACGCGGCTGGCGTAAGAGGTGAGGGTTGGTTGAGGGTTTGTGAGAGTTGGTGGGGGTTGGTTGAGGGTTCGTGGCATTGTGACCAAGATGGGTCTGGCCTTTGACATGGCTTGCGGGGGCATGTGTTGCGGGGGCACCAGCTGTGTTTCATCAAACATCGTGTTTCCCTCGGTGAACGCGGCTGGCGTAAGAGGTGAGGGTTGGTTGATAGTTGGTGAGAGTTGGTGAGGGTTGGTTGAGGGTTGGTGGCATTGTGACCAAGATGGCCTGGCCTTTGAAATGGCTTTCAGCAGCATTAGCTGTGTTTCGTCGAACATAGGGTTTCCCTCAGTGAACGCAGCTGGTGTATGAGGTGAGGGCCGGATGAAGCTTTGTGAGAGTTGGTGAGGGTTGGTAGACAGTCGGTGTGGGTGGGTTGAGGGTTGGTGGCCTTGTGACCAAGATGGGTATGGCCTTTGACATGGCTTGTGGCGGCACCGGCTGTGTTTCCTCAGTGAACGCAGCTGGGGTAGAAGGTGAGGGTTGATGATGGTTTTGTGAGAGTTGGTGAGGGTTGGTAGAGTGTTGGTGAGGGTTGGGTGAGGGTTGGTGGCATTGTGACCAAGATGGGTTTTGACATAGCTTTTCCTCAGTGAATGCAGCTGGCGTAGGAGGTGAGTGTTGATGAGATTTGGTTGAGGGTTTGTTTAGTTTGATGATATTTGGTGGATGTTGGTGAGAGTCACTGAAATGGCCTGTGTCCTTTGGGGCGTCCTCCCCTGTATATAGATAGATAGATAGATAGATAGATAGATAGATAGATAGATAGATAGATAGATAGATAGATAGATAGATAGATATAGATAGATAGATATAGATATATACATAGATATGTATATACATACATACAAATGTGTACTCCCCTGTGTATGTATGTACCAGTATACATATGTATATTTATAAACATACATACAAATGTGTACTCCCCTGTGTATGTATATACCGGTATACATATGTATATTTATAAACATACATGTTTAGCCCTTCCCGTCATGGTTGGTTAAGTCCCTTTAGCCTATTTGGCCTACCCCTGGACTGTAACAGGTTTATAAGCGTGTATATATATACACACATACATGTACATGTATACATGTATGAGCCTCATGCACATGCACTCTCAAACTTAGCCCTTCTCACAAATGCATGCATGTCACAACTAAACTTATATACACTCATGTACATATACTGATATACATGTATACAGGTATGACTGTATGAGCCACATGCGCATGTACTCTTTTAGCCATACTCGCAAACTTAGCCCAACTAAAAAATGCATGCATCTCACAACTCTACACCTCCGACTGTAAATGACGACAGTGTGCGCCCTTATCTGCCTCTTTTCAGGAACTGTCTCTGCAACGATCGCGTGGCCCCCACTACCCACCACTATCTACACCCCCAACTGTTAATGACGACAATGCCTGTGCCCTTATCTGCCTCTTTCCAGGAACTGTCTCAGCAACGATCTCGCAGCCCCCACTACCCACCACTATCTACACCCTCTACTGTTAATGACGACAATGCCTGTGCCCTTATCTGCCTCTTTCCAGGAACTGTATCAGCAAGGATCTCGGGCGCCTCCACTACCCACCACTATCTACACCCCCTTCTGTTAATGACAACAAAGTGTGTGCCCGTATCTGCCTCTGTTCAGGGACTGTCCCTGCAACGATCGTGCGGCCCCCACTAACCACCACTATCTTCACCTCTCACTGTAAATAACGACAATATTTGTACCCTAATCTGCCTCTTGCCAGGAACTGTCCAAGCAACATTCTTGGGCGCCTCCACCACCCACCACTATCTACACCCCCTACTGTTAATGACAACATTGTCTGTGCCCTTATCTGCCTCTTTCCAGGAACTGTCTCAGCAACATTCTCGGGCGCCACCTTCACCGAATTGACTTCTGAAAACGTCATAAGCTCGGCATCGATGAGGATGACATTGATGAGTGTGCTGCAGAGTTACTACCTCTACCAGGCGGCGATTCCAAACTCTCTCGTCATCTATGCGGCCTCTAACTACCCCTCTGCCTCCACGTACATGACTGTTAACATCAGCTTTCCTCAGGCCGAGGCACCGGCTGATGCTTGTGGTTCTTCAGGCATTTGCAGCCCTGCAGTCGAAACCGCAGCTAATGTACTTACAACGTTTTTTGGCGTGATTCTTGTTGTTGGCACAGATGGCTTAGGGGCGTCTCTTGTCCCTCTGCTCCTTTCCTCTGGCAGTGCGACACTGGACACAAGCTGTGCAACGTACTGCCAGAACCAATAAAGAGCAGTATACACTAGGGGGCCAGAGGTGCAGCCCTAATCTTCTCCTTTGCTTTGCTCCTTTTCTGCTTCACTGCCTACGGTAGTTTCTTCCTTAATTATGCCCATTTATCAGCAAAATAATGGTTGGGTGACCTCCCCCCTCCCCTCCCCTCCCCTCCCCTCCCCTCCCTCCCCTCCCCTCCCCTCCCCTCCCCTCCCCTCCCCTCCCCTCCCCTCCCCTCCCCTCCCCCCACTCGATTTGTTGAGCGGGCTCGTCTTCAGTCAATAATGGCTATGACAAATCGAAAATGTAATGTAATGTAATCTAGTTTTATTTGTATACCTCTGTGTCATGGTGACTTTCCCCAGCTGCAGCGTACGGGAGGGTCCCCTTAACATCACGCCCCTCCAGGCGTTTTTTTTTTTATACCTCATTTAAAGATGGTTTCGCCATCTTGGATGTCAGCAACAGACTTAGTTTACTTCACAAGTAGTTTGGTGTTTTGGCGAATGGCTGTTCTTTTGCTACCGGTATCTGGGCATCCCCCCATTCATGCGTCAAAAGTAGGGATGATATTAAATGGCCTCCCGGGATAATAATAGGGATGGTTTTCAATGGCCTCCCGTCTTCATGCCCAATAATATGGATGATATTAAATGCACAATTTAATAAGACTACGCCTTTGAGCTCACAATTTGAATGTTGAATCAGATAGGAGTTCCTCGCGTTCTGGCAGAATTTGCAGGTGCTGTGATATGGCGGTTGACGATAGAAGAGTGGACCATGTTACTATGTCCTTAACACGCTGGGGCAGGAGTAAAAGGCAAATATTGACTTGTCATAATGTCATCCCTAAAAAACTGAGGGCTGCCCTCCCCCCCCCCCCCTCCCTAAATATAGATAAGAGGCAAGAGTTGAAACTATTTATGGATACTGGGTATTTACAGTCCGCAAACCTGAGATCCGTCCGCGCGAAAAAGTGCCCGCCGTGATTATCCGCCCCCTGCAAGAATTGAACACGGGTCGCTTAGGGTGTGTTTCCAGTGGGGGTTTCGGTCAACGTACTTCCGCTGTAGTCCACGCTGCCACGAGGTCACTTGTCAACCCATTCTCAATTTAATGGTGGTGTCAAAATGTCATTTGGAGGTCTGAGTAAAAAGACACCGGTAGTAAAACACCTGAGGAGGGCTACCACCTGCCAGGTTTAGGGGTTTTGCCTCATAGCCTGCGTCCTGGAGACGCAACCGACCCTCAACCCACCCAGAACCGACACATAGCCTGCGTCCTGCGACGCACCGGACCCTCCCCAATCCCCATATCCAACCCACTGAGGCTGCACCTGTGACGCAGCGGACCCTTCGTGTCAGAATGGTGAACTACAGGCGCACAGATGCTATACCGGCATCTATATCTAGATGCCGATGTAGCGTCCGTGTGCCTGTAGTTCACCATTCTGACAATAATGCATAATGAGTACAGCAATCGCTGACACTTGGACGTTGTGTCTTTGACGCACGACGCAGCGTCCTGAACAACCCTGTGTGTCACAATCAAATCCTGCCCTTAATGCAGAATGTTGCAGACCCCGTTTGTGGGGGGAAGCTAGCATCCAGTGAGCCAGCACCCACAAGCCAGATCTCCTCTAGTTTAGGGGTTAAGGGCTAAGGGTTTAGGGGGTTCAAAGTGTAGGGTTCAGGTTATAGGGTTCAGGGTTTAGGGTATCTGGAGATCTGGCATGTGGGTGCTAGCTTCCCCCCTCCGTGGTGCAGCCGTCATGCACCACTGTATAGTGCCCTGCCGTGGTGGTGCAGTTCGGGAAGCGGGAATAGCCTCAAACGCAGAAACGTGCGTGTTGAACTACTCTGCATGACCTATTTCAGTGTGTATTTGTGCAGGAACTGTTTTGTACTTGTAAACCTTAGAAAAAGTTACACTGGCCACCAGGTGCGGCATCGAAATAGCAAGAGATATATCGTACTGGAGGGCAGTCGGGCACCATTCCATGCGGACCCTACAGGATATGAATCGTGATTCGTATCATAATGCGACTCGAGAGGGGGGAGGATTGTGAAGCATGTCAGTTTGTATTTACAGCTCGTCATAAATTAAACCAGTCCATCCTACATCACTCCCGACAACACGTAATAAAAATGCTAAGCCAGCTTCAAGCTGTTTTACTTCTGTACCCCAATTAAAGTCTTACTTCTGTACCCCAATTAAAGCACACAGCACTCGGGCCAAAGAAAAAAATCCGAATCATCATGGTGCCAGAAACGTATCAGAAACGGGCACAGGCTACCTTGGTGTGACCACACATAGCTGTGTACTGCCTGTACTGTATCAGAAGCGGTCACACCTGAAACTCACTAAACAGAGTTCATGTGGAAAATAAATCCCATATCAAATCAAAGAAACCACTGAACTGAAATTATGTTCCACCCAGGTCCATCCCTGAGCTACCTGCCAATGACAAGGCCATTGTTGACTAAAGAAAAGCACGAGGGGCCTTGCAACTAATCCTCAAAATAATATAGGCAGTATCGCAGCAAGCAGGCAAGATTGCAGCAAGCAAGCGTTATTGCCAGCACTAATTATATGCATCCACAGCTACCCGTCAGGTTTCTGATGCTAGGAAGCCAGCTAGAAGCTAGGCACCAGCCACCAGGTTTCCGATGCTAGGAAGCCAGCTAGAAGCTAGGCACCTGGGGCACTCAGTTCTTGGCATCACGACGCAAGGCAAGCTGGGCAAGAGCCAGCCTGCCCGGGAACTAGCCACCAGGTTTCTAATGCTAAGAATGCACCTAGGGTGCTCATTTCTTGGCATCATAGGCCTCGCACCACTCGCGTGCGTTCTGAAAGAGCTTGATCCAAGGGGCTTAGTTCTTGGCATCATAGGCCTCGCACCACTCGCGTGCGTTCTGGAAGAGCTTGATCCAAGGGGCGGGGCCCTTGGGCTCCAAGCCCAGGTCCTTGGGGTGGTAAGGCAACTGCCAAGTCAAGAAGCATCGCTCGGGGTGGGGCATCATGGCCAAGTGGCGACCGTTCTCAGAGGACAAGGCGGCGATACCCAAGGGGGAGCCGTTGGGGTTGAAGGGGTAGGCTTGGGTAGTGTTTCCGTCGTTGTCTACGTACCGAATGGGGGCCAGGTTCTTGTCCAACACGTGGTTCTTGATGTCCTCGTTGGGGAACAGGGCCTGTCCCTCGCCGTGAGCTGCCCACACACCAATGGTGGCACCGCCCATGTTCTTCAACAGCACAGAGGGGGTGTCCTCAGCAATGTTGACCATCACATAGCGGCTCTCAAAGCGACCGGAGGAGTTGTGGACGAAGCGGGGCTGCTCCAGGTCGGGCAGGATGGCCTCGGGGCCCCCGGTGGTGGAACCGTTGGTCCCGGAGGCGGGCACCCATCCTAGCAGAGCCATGAGCTGGCAGCCGTTGCACACTCCCAGGGACCAGGTGTCCTGGCGGTTATAGAACTCCTGGAACTGGGAGAGGACCTTCTCGTTGAAGCGGATGGTTCCTGCCCAGCCCTTAGCGGAGTCGAGGGTGTCAGCGTAGGAGAAGCCTCCGACAAAGATGATGCCCCTGAAGGTGTCCAGGCTGGCGCGTCCATTCAACAGGTCGGACATGGTCACATCCCAAGGTTCCATGCCAGCAGCGAAGCAGGCTGCTGACATCTCCCTATCTCCGTTGGATCCCTCCTCACGGATGATGGCAATGCTGACCTTGTCAGTAGCCATCATCTTCTCCTCAGGGGTGAAGGCAGGCTTGAAGGGCAGGGTCCACTTAGGGGCCTTGCGGAACTTCATACCGGCCTCCTCCTCGGCGACACACTCCTCGGCAGCCTGTAGGCGCTCCAGGTTGAATGCAGTTGCCTCCCACACGTCGCGCAGAGCAGGGCACTCGCCAGTGATCTCAGGCTTACCAGCAACGGAGATGGAGCAGGCCATGGCGGATGAGGACTTTCCGATGATGGAGGCGGGCACGCCGGCGGCCTTGTAGGCGGCGACAGCAACCTCGGCGTTCTCAGCAGTCATCTCCATCACCAGGCCCAGCTCCTCAGCGAACAGGGCGGCCAGGACGGGCTCGTCGGTGTTGGTGGCGGCGGGCAGGTCGGCGCTTATGCCGCAGTTTCCGGCGAAGGCCATCTCCAGCAGGGCGGTGGCGATGCCTCCGTCACTGATGTCATGTCCGGCTGAGATCTTCTCGGCATCCACCAGCTCCTGGGTCACCTCCCACATGCCCTTCAACATCTCAGCGGTAACATCGGGAGAGACGTTGCCCAGCTGGGAGTAGACCTGGGCCAGGGCAGAGCCACCCATACGACGGGCGCCGTTGGCAAGGTCGACATGCACCAGCACACCAGCATCACCCAGCTTCAAGTCGGGGGTTACCACCTTGGTGATGTCAGGGACACCGACGTAGCAGGACACAACCAGGTTTCCGGGGGCCATGACAGTCTCGTCTCCAGCATTCGCGGCCATGGAGAGGGAGTCCTTTCCTCCGTCAATGGCCATACCCAAGAAGACCATCGCGTCGCAGATGGACTGACCGGCGTCGTACATGGCAGCTCCCTCGGACTTCATCTTGGCTGCGTACATCCAGTTAACGGAGGCCCGCACGTCAGGCAGGCTGGTGGCCTTCGCCCAGACCAGGTTGGTCAGGGACTCGCCCAGAGACAGCCTGGCCATGGCGGCAGGGTCGATGAGGCCCTTGAGAGGCTGCTCTCCAATAGAGGTTGCCAGGCCGGTGAAATCCTGGTGGGACTGGGCGTAAACAGCCACGTCAGAGAGGGGGATCTGAAGAGGGCCCACGCACTGTTGCTGGGCGACCAGGCCAGTCACGTGGCGGTCGACCTTGGTGGTTAGGAAGCGCTTGGAGCACACGCTGGGCAGACGCAGGATCAGATCTAGGGCGGACATGGGGGTGGTGCCGGAAGGCACCATCAGGGGGGCCAGGGTGTTGACGGAGCGGTCGTAGCTGAAGGTCTTGGGGGGCAGCTTGCCCAGGACCTTCTCCAGATCGAGGTCCACAGCAGGGGGGGTTCCCGGGGGAGCGTTCTTGTCAACCACGGTGACGCGGCCGCTGCCGTCGATGGTTCCGATCACTTGCATGAGGCAGCGCTCACGGTCGCAGATAGCCTGCATGGCCTCCCGCTGCTCGGGCTTGATGAGCAAGGCATCGTTCTCCTGGTACTCAGCTCCCCAGATCTCCAAGACAGAGAGGGTCTCGTCTCCGACCTGGAAATGCATAGGGAGGGGGGTCAGCATGTGTGTGTGTGTGTGGGGGGGGGGGGGGGGGCATGTGTGTGGGGTGTGTGGGAGTGTGTGTGTGGGGGGGTATGTGTGTGTGGGGGGTGGATGGGCGGGGGGGTGGGAGTGTGAGCTGGATATGCGGGTGGTGGTGGTGTGTGGTGGGCTGGATCTCCAAGACAGAGAGGGTCTCGTCTCCAACCTGGACATGCAGAGGGAGGGGGGTCAGCATGTGTGTGCGTGTGTGTGTGAGGGGAGTGTGATGCAGAGCTGGACATGTTTTTGGTGATGTTTGGTGATGTACGGTGGGCTGGGGTGGGGAGTAGGGGGACAGGATAGACAGGTAGGGGGGTCAGACGGAGCAATGGGGTGTGACATGGCGGTGATCAAGGGTGATAGGGTGCGATGGGGGCTTGGGGCAGTGATCAAGGGTGATAGGGTGCGGAGGGGGGTTGGGGCGGTGATCAAGGGTGATGGGGTGTGATGGGGTGTGACCTACCTTGACGGCACGGATGTCAATCTCGGCTCCCAGGGGGTAGATGATCTCCTTCACCACGTTACAGTTGCCACCAGCACCTTGGTCGTGGATCTGCACGATGGGGTTGTTCTCACCCAACTCACAGCAGGAGCGCACCACACGCCACAGCTTCTGGGACATCTCAGCATCCCCACGCTGAGGGGGGCAGGAAGGGAAAGCAGTTTAGGACTTTCTTCTTCTTTTCATTTGTTTTACTATTTTTGGAGATTTTGTAACATATTTTACAGACTTCAGACAAGCCACAGCTTCTGGGACATTTTGGCATCACCACGCTGTGACATGTAGAGATTGTGTGAAGATTTGAACAGACTTTAAAACACGCCACAGCTTTTGGGACATCTCGGCATCACCACGCTGAGGGGGGCAGGAAGGAAGCAGTTTATTAGAGCAGTTTATGAAGGGAGAGCAGTTTATGAAGGGAGAGCAGTTTATGAAGGGAGAGAGCAGTTTATATGAAGGGAGAGAGCAGTTTTATGAAGGAGAGAGAATGAAGGAGAGAGCAGTTTATGAAGGGAAGGGAGAGAGCAGTTTATGAAGGGAGAGAGCAGTTTATGAAGGGAGAGAGCAGTTTATGAAGGGAGAGCAGGTTAATGAAGAGAGCAGTTTATGAAGGGAGAGAGCAGTTTTATGAAGCAGTTTATGGAGAGCAGTTTATGAAGGGAGAGAGCAGTTTATGAAGGGAGAGAGCAGTTTATGAAGGGAGAGAGCAGTTTATGAAGGGAGAGAGCAGTTTATGAAGGGAGAGAGCAGTTTATGAAGGGAGAGCAGTTTATGAAGGGAGAGAGCAGTTTATGAAGGGAGAGAGCAGTTTATGAAGGGAGAGAGCAGTTTATGAAGGGAGAGCAGTTTATGAAGGGAGAGAGCAGTTTATGAAGGGAGAGAGCAGTTTATGAAGGGAGAGAGCAGTTTATGAAGGGAGAGAGCAGTTTATGAAGGGAGAGAGCAGTTTATGAAGGGAGAGAGCAGTTTATGAAGGGAGAGCAGTTTATGCAGGGAGAGCAGTTTATGAAGGGAGAGCAGTTTATGAAGGGAGAGCAGTTTATGAAGGGAGAGCAGTTTATGCAGGGAGAGCAGTTTATGAAGGGAGAGCAGTTTATGTTTATGAAGGGAGAAGCAGCAGTTTATGGAGGGAGAGCAATGGGGAGAGCAGTTTATGAGGAGAGCAGTTTATGAAGGGAGAGCAGTTTATAGAAGGAGAGCAGTTTATGAAGGGAAAGCAGTATAGGACTTTCTTCTTCTTTTCATTTGTTTTACTATTTTTGGAGATTTTGTGAACATATTTTACAGACTTCAGACAAGCCACAGCTTCTGGGACATTTTGGCGTCACCACGCTGTGACATGTAGAGATTGTGTGAAGATTTGAACAGACTTTAAAACACGCCACAGTTTCTGGGACATCTCGGCATCACCACGCTGAGGGGGGCAGGAAGGTAGAGCAGTTTATGAAGGGAGAGCAGTTTATGGAGGGAGAGAGCAGTTTATGGAGGGAGAGCAGTTTATGAAGGGAGAGCAGTTTATGAAGGTAGAGCAGTTTATGGAGGGAGAGCAGTTTATTAAGGGAGAGAGCAGTTTATGAAGGGAGAGCAGTTTATGAAGGTAGAGCAGTTTATGGAGGTAGAGCAGTTTATGGAGGGAGAGCAGTTGATGAAGGGAGAGCAGTTTATGAAGGGAGAGCAGTTTAGGACTTTCTTCTTCTTTTCATTTGTTTTACTATTTTTGGAGATTTTGTGGACATATTTTACAGACTTCAGACAAGCCACAGCTTCTGAGACATTTCGGCATCACCACGCTGGGAGGGGCAGGGAGGGAGAGTGGTTCAGGACTTTTTCTTCTTCTTTTTCTTTTCGTTTTTAATATGTAGATATTGTGTGAAGATTTAAACAGACTTTAAAACACACCACAGCTTCTGAGACATTTCGGCATCACCACGCTGGGAGGGGCAGGGAGAAAGAGTGGTTCAGGACTTTTTCTTCTTCTTTTTCTTTTCGTTTTTAATATGTAGATATTGTGTGAAGATTTGAACAGACTTCAAAACACGCCAAAGCTTCTGAGACATTTCGGCATCACCATGCTGGGAGGGGCAGGGAAGGAAGAGGGGTTTATAATTGATAATTTATTTGAATTGGTTTTTTTCTTCATCGTATTTTGTGTGTTTTTGTTTTTTAAGATGGTGCGAAGATTTGTATGGACTTCAGACAGGCAAGGTAAGGCAAGGTTTCAGATGAGGGAAACTAAGGGGAACGCTTCAGGGATTTCTCGGCATCACCGAACTGCAAGGGGCAGGGAAGGAAAGGTCGGGGTAAGGTAAGGCGAGGGGCAGGGATGGCAATGAGAAAGGTGTAGAAAGACAAGTTTTTTTTAAGGATCCAAAGAGGCCGGAGGGTATGGGCAGGGGAAGGAGAAGATGAGGCAGGGGAAAAAAGAGGTATGGGATATCTCGGCATCACCACGCTGTAAGGGGCAGGGAGGGAAAGTACTTTTTTTCTTCAAAATTAATCGATTCAGTTAACCTGCGGTCTGCGCGCCTACCGCCTTCACCCCTTGTACTAAAAGTTTGAGAAACCATACATCCTGTTGGAGTATCAATTTACCTGTACAGCGTTGAAGTCCAGGTCAGCGCGTCCACCACCGGAGGGGATGGAGGAAGCAGCTCCACCGCCCATGCCAATGCGGTAGGCGGGGCCTCCAATCTTGACCACCAACATACTGATCTCAGGTGCGTCCTTCTTCAAATGGCTGTGGTCGATCTGACCCACTCCACCACTGAACATGATGGGCTTGATCCACTCGCGGCGCTCGCCGTTGGGCAGGCGCTGACCGAAGGAACGCGTGTACCCGGCAATGAGCGGCTCGCCGAACTTGTTGCCGTAGTCCGAGGCTCCGTTGGAGGCGTCGATCAGGATTTGGAGGGGAGAGGCCAGGCTGGCTGTGGGTCAGGATGGGCGGGGAGGGGGTTAGCATAGACGGCTGGCAAAGGGAGCGAGGGAGGGGGGGGTGCATGTGAAGGACCAGGATTTGGAGGGGAGAGGCCTGGCTGCCTGTGGGTCAGGATGGGAAGTGGAGGTTAGCATGTGGGAGGGAGCGAGGGAGGTATGGAGGGTGGCATGGACGGGGAGCGAAGGGAGCAAAGGGAGCGAGGGACGGAGGGAGGAGGCTGGCTGTGCGTCAAGATGGAAAGTGGAGGTTAGCATGTGGGAGGGAGCGAGAGAGGTATGGAGGGTGGAGGGTGGCATGGACGGGGAGCGAAGGGAGCAAAGCGAGCGAGGGACGGAGGGGGGGGGGGGGGGGGGGGGGGGGGAGGCTGGGCTGTGCGTCCAGGATGGAAAGTGGAGGTTACCATGTGGGAGGCAGCGAGGGATGGAGGGAGGGGGGTTATCATGGGGTGGGTAGACAGGCAGTGAGGTTAGCATGGATGGGTAGGTGTGTGTGCACGTTGCCTCACGATCCCCACTCCACCCCCCCCTGCACTCACTACTACTCGTGATGATGATGATGATGATGGTGGTGATGATAGTGGTGGTGATAATGATAATAACCATCTTCTTATCTTATCTCTTCCAGGATTGTAAACGCCCCCCCCCCCCCCCCCCCCCAGGATGATCTCTTCCCAGGATTGGTAAAAACGCCCCCCCCCCGCCCCCCCCCCCCCAAATTATCTCTCCCAGGATTGTTAACGCCCCTCCCCCAGGATTATCTCCTCCAGGATTGTTAACGCCCCCCCCAGGATGATCTCTTCCAGGATTGTTTAACGCCCCCCCAGGATGATCTCTTCCAGGATTGTTACCCCCCACCCCACCCCCCAGGATGAATCTCTTCCAGGATTGTTAACGCCCCCTCTCCCCAGGATTATATTCCCCAGGATTGTTAACGCCCCTCCCAGGGATGATCTCCTCCAGGATTGTTAACGCCCCCCCCAGGATGATCTCTTCCAGGATTGTTACCCCCCCCCCCCCCCCCAGGATGATCTCTTCCAGGATTGTTAACGCCCCTCCCCCCAGGATTATCTCTCCCAGGATTGTTAACGCCCCCCCCAGGATGATCTCCTCCAGGATTGTTAACGCCCCCCTCCAGGATGATCTCTTCCAGGATTGTTCAAGCCCCTCCCCCCAGGATTATCTCTCCAGGATTGTTAACGCCCCCCCCCAGGATGATCTCTCCCAGGATTGTTAACGGCCCCCCAGGATGAATCTCTCTCCCAGGATTGTTAACGCCCCCCCCCCCAGGAATGATCTCTTCCAGGATGTTCAAGCCCCCCCCCACCCCTCCCTGCTCCCCTTCCCGTATAAAACCGCCCCCCCTATCCATGGTAACCACTGCCCCCTACCAGTGTGCCCACTACACAGGCAAACCGGGATTGCCCCAACCTTACCTGGGTACACAAACTCCTTGTCCTCAAAGGGCTGCTCATAGCCCTCCATCTGCAAGTTACCCACACAGTAGCCAGCAGTGGCACCGCCCATCATGGATCCCTTGCCAGTGGCGTGGGTGTCACGGATGCGGCCTCCAGTTCCTGTCTCGGCTCCGGGGAGAGGCGCAACGGCGCAGGGGAAGTTGTGGGTCTCGGCAGTTAGTAGCAGATCCCAGTCGCGGGCCTGGGGCATGAGGGGGCTGGGGTTTCCGGGCACGGCGGGGAGCAGGGGGTTACACTTGAACCCGCGGATGGCGGAGGAGTTGTCCTTGAATGCGACGACTGAGTTGTTGGGGTTCTGCTCATAGGGGTACTTGACGAGCTTGAACAAGGAGGTAGGCATCTCCTCCCCGTCAATCACGATCTTTCCGTCGAAGAACCAATGGCGGGAGTGCTCGGAGTTAGACTGCGCCATGTCGAACAGCTCCACGTTGCTAGGGTCGCGTTTCATGTCGTCCTGGAAGAGGTGAAGGTAGAAGTCGATGTCCCACTCGTCGAAGGCCAGGCCCATCTCCTCGTTGACGTCGATCAGCGCCTGCTTGCCCTGAGCCATGACCGGGATGAAGAAAACCGGGGCGGGGGTGGCGTCGATGGCAAAGGAGCTGACAGGGCCCTTGTACATCTCCTCCGTCATACGGTCGTGGACGAGAGCGGCAAAGGCCTTTTTGTCCTCCTCGGACAGGGGGGTTGAAGAGTTGAGGTAGTAGCGGCGGGACATCTCCAGGCGGTTGACCTTGGACAAACCGCAAGAGCCGCAGATCGAGATGGCGTTTGTGGAGAAGGCGGTGGAGAAGGTGGAGCGGGGGCCGACCTCGACGACGTAGTTGGTACCGTTGTCATTGAAGCGAGAGCTGGGGGTCAGCTGCTCGGGCGCGTAGGTCTCGCGTAGCAGCCTGGGGGGGGAGGGAGGGGGGAAGGAGGTGAGTTGGTGCTGGGATGGGCATTGGGGGGGGGGGAAGGAGAGGACAGGTAAGGTGGTGCTGGGTTGGACATTTGGGGGGGGGAGGAGGGGGGGAGGAGAGGTGAGGTGGTGCTGGGATGGGCATTTTGGGGGGGGGGGGGGGGAAGGAGAGGACAGGTTAGGTGGTGCTGGGTTGGGACATTTGGGGGTTCAGGAAGGGGGGGGATGTCAATTACATCGAGGGCGGGGGGTCAGCTGCTCGGGCGCGTAAGTCTCGCGCAGCAGTCTGGTTGTGTGCGTGGGGGGGGGAAGAGGGGAGGACAGGTAAGGTGGTGCAGGGTTGAACATGTGTGTGTGTGCGGGGGGTGGGGGGGGGGGGAGGGGGGGGGGGGGGGGGGGGGTGGGGGGGGGGCGTTGTTGGAACGAGAGGGCTCAGCTGCTCAGGCTCCGCTGGTTTTGTGCACTGGAAACCATTGTTTCTTTTTTCAGCTACGCACGGCAGTTTCAAGCCAGCTGCATTGACCATGTTTGAGTTGGGGCAGCTGCTGATGAATCTCATCGCATGATCAGAGCCAGACATGTTAGTATAACATACCGAATATGCCTATTATTGCATCGGAACATGCTATTATGGTAATGTTTAGGATCTGAGAGCATGCGATGAGTTCAGTGATTATTTTTTCAAATCTGAAAGTGGTTTTCTTCTAGCGTTATGGTTTCAGGGCTCCTCCATGGACAGCGTTATAGTGCTTTCCTGTACCTTTTACAGCTTTTTGTAAGCTTTTTTAGGGCAATTTAGGGCAAAGATAAAAAAAAAATTGGTTGCCTTTTTATAGCGATATATTTGCTTTAACGGGGTCAAAACTAGCGATCGCTATATATAGCGGAAATAAAAATCCCTGGATGAGCTTCGTCAACAATAGCCCCAACCCCAACGTGGCTGGTAAATGCAGCTGGCTAGAAGCTACCATGGGTAGCTGAAAAAATAAACAACAGTTACCAGTCCAAACAACCAGCAGTGCTACTATTGCTACCAGTGCTACCAGCCTGTAACACTGGTACCAGTTGCTACCAGTGCAAACAACCAGCTGTGCTACTGTTGCTACTGTTGCTACTCTTGCTTCATGTCACAACTTGACCGGGTCGAGCACAGCCTTGCCCAGCCTCCGCGTTGTTAAGGAACATTACGCTACAGTAGCACTGCTGGTTGTTTGGACTGGCAACTGTTGTTTCTTTTTCAGCTACGCATAGAAGCTTCTAGCCAGCTGCATTGACCAGCCTCAGCGTTGGGGTTGGGGCTGCTATTGATGAATCTCGTTGGGTCATCCAACAAGGTTTATCAACAGCAGCCCCCAACCCCAACATGGCTGCTCTATGCAGCTGGCTGGAAGCTACCATGGGTAGCGGAAAAAAGATACAGTGGTGACCAGTGCACAAAACCAGCCATGCTACTGTTGCTTTAAGTTCCCACTTCTTGAGTTCTTGACCCGGTTAAGCCCAGGCTCTGCCTTAGGGTTGAGGCTGCTGTTGGTGAATCTTGTCGGATCACCCGACACAATTCATCAACAGCAGCCCCAACCCCAACATGGCTGGTCAATGCTTAGCTGAAAAAAGACACCATGGTTACCAGTTCACACAAACAGCCGTGCTACTGTTGTTTCATGTTCCTTCTTGAGTTCTTGACCGGGTTGAGCCCAGGCTCTGCCTTAGGGTTGGGGCTGCTGTTGGT
Source organism: Microglena sp. YARC (assembly GCA_022414725.1). Taxonomy (NCBI): domain Eukaryota; kingdom Viridiplantae; phylum Chlorophyta; class Chlorophyceae; order Chlamydomonadales; family Chlamydomonadaceae; genus Microglena; species Microglena sp. YARC. The sequence goes on along the minus strand of JAJSRW010000616.1, from coordinate 15,878 downwards.
GAATCTTGTCAAATCACCCGACACAATTCATCAACAGCAGCCCCAACCCCAACATGGCTGGTCAATGCGTAGCCGAAAAAGACACAATGATGACCAGGGCACACAACCAGCAGGGCTAGTGTTGTTTCATGTTCCTTCTTGAGTTCTTGACCGGGTTGAGCCCAGGCTCCGCGTTAGGGTTGGGGCTGCTGTTGATCGACCTGGGCAGGTCCGACACAATTCATCAGCAGCAGCCCTATCCCCAACATGGCTGGTCAATGCATAGCCGAAAAAGAAACAATGATAACCAGTGCACACAACCAGCAGGGCTGCTGTTGTTTCATGTTCCTTCTTGAGTTCTTGACCGGGTCGAGCAGAGCCTTGACCAGCCTCCGCACAGGGGTTGGGGCTGCTATTGATGAATCTCGTGGGGTCATCCCACTAGGTTTATCAACAGCGCCCACAACCCCAACGTGGCTGATCAATGCAGCTGGCTGGAAGCTGCCATGCGTAGCAGAAAAATACACAATGGTTGCCAGTGAAAACTAAGAGCTGTTATACTGGTGCTTCATGTTCCTTGCCATTGTTTCCAATAGTTGCCAGTACACACCAGAATGAATACTAGACCCCGGGGTTCGTGAATGGTAACAAATAAACGGAGGTCTAGTATTCATTCTGGTGTTCTCTGGAAACCATTGGAAACAATGACAAGGAACATAAAGCAACAGTAGAAGTGCTGTTAGTTTGCACTGGTTACCACTGTTTCTTTTTTGTACCTCGGGGCTCGTGCCTGGTTACAAATAAATGGAGGTATAGTCTTCATTCTGGTGTGCTCTGGTAACAATCGGAAACAATGACAAGGGACATGAAGCAACAGTAGAAGTGCTGTTAGTTTGCACTGGTTACCGTTGTTTATTGTTTAGACCCGAGGTTGTGTAGGGTAACAAATAAATGGTAGTATTCATTCACCAGTACTTGATCAGCTATTACATGTTTGGCAGCATAGCTACCGATATTCCATTTCCCCTGTTTCCATTTTATTTCCATTTTTTTCTCTTCCATCTACTCTTATTTTAGTCCAGGAATTGACCAGGGCAAGATCACCAGTAATGATCGACTCTTCCATGTTTGGCTGCAGTGCTACCGATATTTCATTTTCCCTGTTCCCATTTTATTTTTCATTTTTTATTTCTTCCATTTACTTTTTTATTTAGTCCAGGAATTGACCAGGCAAGGATCACCAGTACTTGATCAGCTCATCCATGTTTGGCAGCAGAGCTACTGATATTTCATTTCCCCTGTTTCCATTTTATTTTTCATTTTTTATTTCTTCCATTTACTTTTTTATTTAGTCCAGGAATTGACCAGGCAAGGATCACCAGTACATGATCGACTCTTCCATGTTAGGGCAGCAGTGCTGACGATATTTCATTTTCCCTTTTTCCATTTCATTTTCCATTTTTTATTTCTTCCATTCACTTTTTTATTTAGTCCAGGAATTGACCAGGCAAGGATCGCCAGTACATGATCGACTCTTCCATGTTTGGCAGCAGTGCTACCGATATTTCATTTTCCCTTATTCCATTTCACTTTCCATTTTTTATTTCTTCCATTCACTTTTTTATTTAGACCAGGAATAGGCCAGGCAAGGATCACCAGTACTTGCTCTGCCCATCCATGTTTGGCAGCAGTGCTACTGATATTTCATTTTCCCTGTTTTCATTTCATTTTCCCTTTTATTTCTTCTTCCATTTACTTTTTTGCTTAGTCAAGGAATTTACCAGGCAAGGATCTCCTCAAGAGGTTAAGGCAGCATCATTTTCTGCTTTTTTCTATTGACCAGGGACATACCATGCAAGGATTGCCTAAAACAATAGTCCGCAACTTCCATCCTTAAGCATGGTAAGGTCAAGGCAGCATCATGTTTTCATTTTATTTCTTTGTCTAGACCAGGAACTTACCATGCGAGGATCTCTTCAAGAGGTCATGGCAGCATAATTTGTTTCCATTATTTTCGTGTTCTTTGTATTGACCAGGGACTTAGCATGCAAGGATCTCTGCCTCTCCAGAGGTCAAGGCAGGCGAAGATCTCCTCAAAAGAGGTCAACGCAGCATCATTTTATTTTTCACCTTTTTTTTCCAGGAATCTTAACCGTGCAAGGATACCGGACCTTCCTCAGAGTTCAAGGCATGCAAGGATCTCCTCAAAAGAGGTCAAGGCAGCATCCATTTGTTTTCATCTTCTTTTTTTCTAGGATCTTTTGCACGGAAGGTATATCTCAAAAAGAGGTCAAGGCAGCGTAATTAATTTAATTTCCCTTCTTCCTTCTATTGACCAGGAACTTACCATGCAAGGATCGCGACAGACCTCTTCAGAGTTGAAGGCAGGCCAAGGATCTCATCAAAAGTGGTTCAGGCAGCATCAATTATTTATTTTCCAGGAACTTACCATGCAAGGATCTCGGCCTCGTCAGAATTGAAGGCAGAATAATTATTTTCATTTTTCTTCTTCTTTCTGCTGTTTAGGAACTTACCATGCAAGGATCTCTTCAAATGAGGTCAAGGCAGCATCATTTTTCCATTTGTATTAGAACTTAATAGCAAGGAGACCCTTAAGAGGTCAAGGCAGCATCGATTTTTTTTTTTGTTTGTAATTCCTTTCTATTGACCAGGAAACTTACCATGCAAGGATCCACCACTTTCTTTCGAGGTCAAGGGGCATAATTGTTTTATTTTTTCTTTTGTCCAGGACCTTACTAAGCAAGTATCTCCTCAAAAGAGGTCAAGGCAGCATGCTTATTCTTTTCATGTCCCTTCTTCCTTCTATTGACCAGGAACTCACCATGCAAGGATCTCAGCCTCTTCAGAGATCAAGGCATGCAAGGGATCTCTTCAAATGAGGTCAAGGCAGCATCATTTTTCCATTTGTTTTTATAACTGAACAGCAAGGAGCTCCTTAAGTGGTCAAGGCATTTTTTTGTTTTTCTTTGTATTGACCAGGAGCTTACCATGCAAGGATCTCCGCCTCTTCAGAGGTCAAAGCAGCTGCGAGCCCAACGTTGAAGACCTGTTGGCATGGTGGAAAGGAGAGCACAGGTTAGTGGTGGTGGTGGAGGGTGAGAGCACAGGTTGGTGGTGGTGGTGGATGGTGAGAGCACAGGGGTGGTGGTGGAGGGTGAGAGGGGTGGTGGTGGAGGGTGAGAGCACAGGTTAGTGGTGGTGGTGGAGGGTGACCACAACGTAGGGGGTTCAAGGACTTGAGGGTTTAGGTTTTTAAACCCTAAACTTGGCCACATAGCTTACAAGCTGGGAAAACCATGTTTATAATCCAATAAAACTTTAAAGGCTGTTCACCTTCTGCCCATTCCAAGATTCTATGTGACCAGCTGAGTCACTCATGCATATGGTTGGAATGCAAGGACCATTTCTTCAATTTGCTTAAACATGTGTGTGTGTGTGTGTGTGGTAGGAGGGATGGACATAACTTGCCTAGTGCTGATAAGTGCATGCCTGTGGAGCTGAAAACCATACATGTGGTGGTGGGAGGGAAACAGCGGTGGATTGGATTGGGTAGAATACAGAGGGATATGCCATGGAAGTGGACAGTAGGGGACATGCTAAATTAATGCATGGTGCATGCATGTGAAGAGGAACAGACTGAAGTGCGCATTGGGTTGCAGCAGCAGTTCATGCCCTGGTGCATGGATGTGAGGGAAGCAGACCTGCATTGCAACGGATTAACAGGAGCAGAATCATGCATGGAGCCAATAGGTACATCATGCATGTCCCCATGCAGTCCCTGGTTCCAGCATGAATGGTGGGCATGCACGTGAGGAGTCCCAGATCACAGACATCGCAATTTTTCGCGTTGTTTCGCTTATCACCGGCGAAGGCGCTCACCTGCCTCGCAGTCGAATGGAGATGAATGTCGGCGGAAGCCCCTTGCTCTTAGCCTGAAAGGGTGAGAAAGGGGTAAACATGGTTAGCGCACTCCCTACGTAGAAGATGGAAAACGTGGATAAACAATGGACAGGCGGGGAAAGGGGCCCATGGTTAATGAACGCAAACTTTCGACCTAACTTTTCTTCGTAGGGCAGCGTCATTAGCATCGACATCTAGGCCAGATCAGATCCAAATAATCAAAAATCATCCATGAAAACTGTGCGCATGCATGCGCTATGTCTACATCAATAACGAGGCAAGCACGCTCAAGGCGTGCGAAGGACGCAGTTGGAGATAGCACAAGTAGCAGTTTTAGAAGCATGCAACAGCTATTCGCAAAACAAGGCTGTCCTTCACAAGCAAGAAAGGGTAGAAAACAGACGATGGGTAAAATGCCCTTACACCTTGCGCAGCAGGGTGGTGGCCTTGGACTTTCGGTGATGCCAGGGTAGCGGTAAGACCTGGACGACATCGGCCGTGCCCTCCAGCTTGGACATGACAGAAGCATAGGGCTGCGGTCGAGGAAGGGAGAGGGTGGGTGGGTGGGAAGTGGGAGTGGGGTGGTGGGGGTTGTGGTGGTGGGAGTGGGAGTGGGTGTGGGACTGGGGGGGGGGGGGAGGCCAGTCAACTCGCACGTGGTAGGCAAAGGAAGAGGACAAAGCCACGACTTTGTTGGCACGCTGGTTTGATACTATGGGTCGTGCATATTCAACTGAGGAAGGGAAGAAAGAGAGAAAAGGGGGGAGAGAAGGAGAGGAAAGAAAGGGAGAAAAGGAAAAAGGAGGGAAAAAAGAGGGGGGAGGAAAAAAAAAGGGAAAAAGGAGGAGGAGGAAACATAATAGGCATGGGATGGAAGGTAAAGGGAAGATAGGAGTTTGGTGGTCGGGTGTGAAGGATGCATGGCCCTACTGGCACACTTATGCTCTTTTTTGCTCTCAAGAAAAGCACCCCGCCCTGGCTTCCACCCTCAACGCAAATATATGTCAATATCAAACAATGTAAGGGACGGTGCCGTTAGCACACTGAGGTTTTTTAAGCTTGTGTGCCAGTAACACAGCCCCAAACACATGGCTGTGGCAAAACAACACATCCAGGTAAGGGCCCCCTGCAACTGAAGTGGCCTGCTTTGTCCGACTCCAGGTTTCACACAGGTGTCGCCCCGTTATATGTGTTTCCCTCGATGTTAACAAAACCCGCCATCGGGCTCCGCATCGCCAGGCCACGGCTCACCCTTGGCACCGGCCAGCAGGCGGGTAATCACACTGCCTCCTGTTTAGCAAGCCCCCAGAAGAAGCGAGGTGGGACCCTGCAAAGGAGCAAGATAGATCCACCCATGGCCGCCAGGGTTCATTAGTCCCCCACGGTGGGCGGAATAATATTAAATCACGCACGCATGGAGATCGCAAAGCGGTAATGCTAAGCCAGTAGAGAGGGATCAAAATTGGTCGCGTACCTGATCGGACGGTAGGGGAAAGTCCGGGGGCAGCAGCAGCAGGCGCAGACCTACAAACGCTCCCCTGCCAAATCACAGGGTCGGAGGGCACTAACGTGGGTAAGGGAAATCTTTCCACCAGGAGGGGCGTACCGTTCCCTCGTGCATTTTAAAAAAGTAGCATTGGTCGCTTTGCTAGCATCGACATTTTAGAGCAATGCGGTTTTGTTTTGGCTAACAAATTGGCCGTAAGTCGGGCCGGCAGTGCAGGTAGTTAGTACCTCTTAGAGGAGGAAGCGGCCTTTGACATGAGGAACGGGCACCGGCTGTTCCGCACAGGGGCAATCGACAACTGCGGCGGCGGTGAGCCTGACAACAAATGGATAGAGGAAGCCATGTTCTTTGACAAGACCGTACGAATTTTTGCGAATGGCAGGGTACTAGCACACATCAGAACCATGGTTACTTGCGCTAGAGGGTCCAAACCCTATTTTTCCAGGGGTTCCCACGCACCTTAGCTGTTTCCCTCCCCCTAACGTCCAACAGCATACCCCGTGGAACCCATGTTTAAATCTCACGTTGGCGGGGCCTACTCGCAGCCAGTTGGCGGGGCGAGATGCTCACCTCGGCACCCCCACCACGCCGCAAGCGCCCACACGGGGGGCGTGAAAAATAAAATCCGGACTTCGGAAAAAATTTGTTTTTTGAAAAACCCCTCGCACCCAGGTCTACAGCCAGCTACTACCCAGCCTCTGCCCGCCTCCGCCGCCCACAAATAACGCGGCACCGGAATAAAGCACTCCCCATGCAGCTTCCGCAGACGCCACTGCTAGCACAGACACATGAGAGAAACCTGCGGCAAGCCCTCCATGAGACCCAGGAACCAGTCGATCACGTCACATTCCACTAACGTGCGTGCAAGCATGCAACTCAGCCACCTCATTCTGCATGGCAACGTGCAAGTTGGCCGCGTCAAGAGCGGTAAAAGCTGGTAAGAGACCAGTCTGCCTTATTGGAAAAAAGCATCAACGATAGCATCTTTCAAATATTCGAACATCTTCCAGATCCACTGCTTCGTAGTCCCCCCTCAGGACATTTAACTTCTGATTATAAAAGCCTGCCAGTAGAGTGTGCAAACCCCCCCAACCTCAAATGGTTTGCCCATGGCACGTGCAAGTTTTGGCCGTGTTTGGATTAGGCAGCGCAGCAGGTAGAAACCAATCCTGGAACATCACCACACAGCAAGCTTGAAAATATTCGAAGACCCATCGCCGTCCAGATCATCAGTTAAATCCGTGGTTATAGGACGCCTTCACTGTAAAGGGCCGGGCATGCTGGGAAACGCAAACCCAACCCACCACACCTCGTGTTGCATGGTAGGATGCGAGAAATGGCTTCGACCCTCGAAGCGTAAACGCGATCCACAAGAGACCAAACGGGTTTCAAAATCGAATTCGAAGCAATTCCGCCGCCTGGCCCCACATACCCACAACCCCACTGTATAACATGCTTAATTGCCCTTTTTCGTATTGAATTTATAGGGGGTGGGTAGTTGTACACAACCACTCTCAGTAACGTAGAACCCTCACCGAGTTACACGACGCCAAACCACTCTCTCAGTAAACGTCACAACCTCACTCAGTTTTACACAACCACTCTTCAGTAACATAACCACTAATCAAGTTTACACAACCATCTCAGGTAAAAATAGATCCCCAGTTTTTTACACAAAAACCACTCTCAGTAACAAAAATAAACTCACTCAGTTACACAACCACTTCTCAGTAACATAACACTATCAGTTTTACACAACCCACTCTCAGTAAACGTAAACCCTCAAAACTCAGTTTTACACAACACCCCTCCAGTAAACATAACCCACTTCAGTTTACACAACCACTCTCAGTAACATAACACTAGGTCGAGTTGTTACAACAGACCAACCTTCAGTAAGTTAACCCCCCTCACTAGGTTAAACACAACCACAGTAACAAAATAAACATGCCAGTACACAACCACAGTAAACCTCAACCCAGGTTTACACAACCACTCTTCCAAGTAAGTAAATCAGTTTTACACAACCACTTCTCCAGTAAACATAACCCACTGATCAGTTACACAACCACTCTCTAAAACCGGTAACCTCAACTCAGTTTTACACAACCACTTTCTCACAAATTTAACAATAACCCACTATCAGTTACCAAGCACCACCCTCCTCCAAAGTAAAAACTATAACCTCACCTTCAGTTACACAAACCACTCTCAAAGTAAAAAACGTTAACCTCACCAGGTTGTTACACAACCACTAAAAAATCAGTTAAAACGATAATCCACTATCAGTTTTAACAACAACCACTCTCAGTTTAACATAAAAACGCTCACTCATTACACTCACCCACTTCCTCAGTAAAAAAACGTAACCTGGACTCCAGTTTTACACAACCACTTCTTAGTAACATAAACACCTAGTCAAGTTACACAACCAACTCTCATAAAAAACGTAAAAGCCCTCCACCTTCCAGTTAACCACAACACCTATCAGTTTAAACCAATAAACCCACTTGATCAGTTACACAAACCACTCTTCAGTAAAAACCAGTAACCTCAAACCTCAGTTACAAACAACCACTTAATCAAAAGTAAGGTAGCCCCCTCCCACTCAGTTACCACACAACACTTCCCTCAGTAAAAAAAACATAACCACTATCCAATTCACACCACGTTTCTCAAGGTTTAAAAACATAACCACCTAATCAAGTTTTTACACAACCACTTCCTCAATTAAAACAATAACCACTACAGTTTTACCAACCACTTGCCTCAGAACATAACCACCTTCAATTTTTTGTTACACAGAACCATCCTCAGGTAAACCATAACCACTTAATCCAGTTACACAAAGCCTCTCAAAAGTAAACATAAACCCACTATCAGTTAACCACAACACTCTGCAGTTAAAGTAGCCCCTGACTCAGTTACACAGACCACTCTCAGTAAGACATAACCTGCAAACTCAGTTTTTACACACCAACTCCTCAAGTCGAATAACCACTATCAGTTTCAACAACCACTCTCCAGTAACATAACCCCAGACCAGTTTTACAACAACCCAACCTTCTCAAAAGAACGTACCTGAACTCCAGTTGAACGACACCCACCTTTTAGTAATAATCCACAATCAGAAGTTAACAAGACACCACTTCCTCAGTGTAAACCGTGAACCTCAAAATCAGTTACACAACCACTCTTTCAGTAACATAAACCCCCCGCTATCCCGTTAACACAACCCCAGTCCCCCCCCCCCCTCCGTTAACATAACACTAATCAGTTTAACACAACCCTGCTCATAACCAACCCTATCAAAAAGTACCACCAAAACCACTCTTTCAGTAAACCCAATCAACCCAAACTAATCAGTTACAACAACCAGACCTCTCAGTAACCAAATAACCTTCACTCAGTTTACACAACCACTCTTCAGAACGTGCCTGACTCAGTTTTTAACACACCACTCCTGTAGTAAAAAAAACATAAATCCACTATCATTTACACAACCACCTCAAGTTAAACGTAACCTCCAACTCAGTTACACAAACAAACCTATCCATTAACAATAAATCCAGACTATTCCAGTTTACCGCAACCACTCGTCAGATTAAACAATAACCTTCACCTCAATTTACACAACCACTCCTTCAGTAAACGTTAAAAAACTCCAAACCTCAGTTTACAACAAACACCGTTCCCCTCAAGTAAACGTAACCACTATCCAAGTTTTAACACAACCCAAAAACTTCTCATAAACACACCAACTAATCAGTTTTTAACACACAACCACCGTCTGTCAATAACCATAACCCTTAACAAGTTACACAACCATCTTAGTAAAAAACAATACCCACTGATCAAGTTGACACAACCATCTTTCAGTTTAACGGTAAAACCTCAAGACTCAGAGTTACCACAACCACTCCTCCAGAACCATAACCACTAAATCAAAAAGTTTACACACCATCCCTCTTCAAGTAACGTAACCACTATCAGTTAACACACCACCCTTCGTGAACAAAAATACCACTTATCCGTTTTTACACAAACACTTCCTCATAAACAATAACCAACTTATTCAAATTTACACAACCACTCTGTCAGTAGAACATAACCAAACCTATCAGTTTACACAACACTCTTCCAGTAAGATGTCGTGTAGCCTAACGGTTCGAGGGTGGCACAACTCTGGCGTCGTTGGTAGTAACGATAACCATATGTCGAGGTGTACACTTGGAAAGAAGCAAGACCAACAGTTCTCAGTTAGGATAATTGAGTAACGGATCATCGAGTTTCTGTTTACACATATATCGACACTATCAGCTAACCCGTTATCCATAGTCACTAGTGTCACCGCTCAATCCACTTGCTCAGTAAACATAAACCTGGGATCACTCAGTTACAGCCACACCTACCTCTCGAGTAACGTAAACTCACTCAGTTACACAACACTCTCAGTAACGTAACCCACTCCACAATCAGTTACATCAACACACTCTCAGTAAATAACCACCTATCAGTTACACTAACGCTCCATTGCAGCTCTCAGAGTAACAAATAGACCATCTTGTACAATCACTACGACGAACGGACACCATACTTGACTTATGTAAGCATAACCACTATCAGTTACAGACACAAGAGAATGTCGATATGCACTTCTAGGTGGCTAATCGTTGTCATCCTCACTCAGGGACTTCTACTCCACACCACTCTCAGATAAACATAACCACTATGTTTACAACAAACCACTTTCTCAGTACAGTACCACTATCAAGTGTACAACACCTCACTTCAGGAACATAACCATATCAGTTACACAACCCTCTCAGTAAACACTCAACCACAAGAAATCAGTTACACAACCACTCCTCAAGTAAGCATAACCACTATCAGTTTACCACTAACCACTCTCAGTACGATAACGCACTATCAGTTACACAACCACTCTCAGTAACATAACCTCACTCAGTTACACAACCACTCGTCAGTAACGTAACTCTACTCAGTTACACCAGACCCGCTATCAGTAACTTTAACCACTATCAGTACATAACATCTCAGTAACTTAACCTCAACTCCTAGTTAACCACAACCACGTCTTAGTAATCCATAAACCATACTGACAGTTACACACCCTCTCAGTAACGTAACCTTACTGTCATTTACACAACCAACTCTCAGTAACATACCACTATCAGTTACACAACCACTCTCAGTACATAACCCAAGCTATCAGTTACACTATATCACAACGCACTTCTCAGTATTACCAGTAACCTCAACTACAGTTACACAACAACTCTCAGTAAAATAACTCCAGTCCCTCAGTTATCAAGTTTTAGGACAGGCAACACACTCTTAATCAGTTACCGTCAAACTCTGCTTACTCCAGTTTACACGCATACAAGCCTCTCAGTACATAACACTATTGAGGTTACACACCACTCTCCAGTAACACGTAACCTCTTGGACAGTTACTGACAACCACTCTGAGTGAAACACTAAAAGTCCACCTATCAGTTACAAACAACCACTTTCCTCAGCTAACATAACTCTCACCATTCCAGTTACAAGAACCAACAACATACACTCTCAGTAACATCAACCCCTATCAGTCCTATCACATATAACACCACTTCCCCACCATTAGTACCATAACCGTACAGCTCAGTTTCACAACCACTCTCAGTAACCTTAAACTGATCGGGTTTGGCATTCAGACGCACATCTCAGTATAACAATAACGCACTATCAGTTATGCCACCACTTCTCAGTAACGTACCTCACTCAGTTCACACACGCCACGTCTCAGTAACAATAACTCTCATCGCAGGTAAGCCAGTCAACCAACTACTCAGTAACGTACCTCACTCCCAGTGTTACACAACGCACACTCTCAGTAACATAAACCATATGCTAGTTAACACAAACCACTCTCGAAGGTAACATAAACCACTATCAGTTACAACAACAATCTCAGTCAACATAACCACCTTACCTCAGTTTAACACAACCCATTTCAGTGAACATAACCACTAAATCACGTTCTCAACAACCACAATTCTCAGTAACATAACCATCTATCAGTTTACAACCAACCACGTCGTCAGGTAGATATAACTCAGTAACCCCCCCTTCAGCTCAGTTACACAACCAGCCTCGCAGATATACAATAAACTCTCTGGTCATTCAACTCAGTTACAAAGCAAACCCACCTCTCAGTACAGTACCTCACTCAGTTAACAACCATCAGTATCGTAACCACTATAGCGTCTTACACACAACCACTCTCCAGTAACGTAACCCCTCACTCCAGTTTAAACAACCACTATCACTAACATACACCATATCCAGCTTTACACAACCCACTTTCTCAGAACGTAACCTTAACACTCTCAGATTACAATCAACCACTCTCTAGTAACATACACCCACTATCAGTCTACTACCCACCACTCTCAGTATCGTACACTATCAGTTAACCAGCCCACAGCCACTCTCAGTAAACATACCACTACATGCTTACACAACACACCTTCTCCAGTAACTTAAACCTCACTCACAGTTACACACTCACTCACTGACTCTACCTTCTCAAGCTAAACCAAATAACCATCTTACAGTCTACAAACTAGGCATCTCACCTAAACATACAACAACTCATCAGTAACAACAACAGACACCACTGGCTCCTCAAGTAACGTAAGCCTCACTAAGTTACACAAAAAACCTCTCTATCACAGATACGACGCCTATAAACCACTAAATCGGAGTTACAGAAACCAAAACAACCATCCCTCCTCTAGTAACAGGAATAAACCTCACTGCAGCTTTACATCCAACGACATCTCTCAGTCAGACGTCACCTTCACTCAGTTACACAAACATCTTAGTAACATAAACCATATCAGTTTTACACATAACCAACTTTCAGTAACGTACAACTCATCTCCAGCCTTATTTCATTTCATCCCAGACTTTTCTCAGTAACATAACCACATATTTCAGTTTTACACAACACACTGCTTACAGACTGCAGATAAAACTATAGACCACCTATCGCACTTACACAACGCACTCTCAGTAATTATAACTTCAGGCTCATCAGTTACACTTAAGCCACTCTCGTAACGTAACCTCGTTCACAATCTCATACCCTCAGTTACACAACCACATCTCAGTACATACACCTAATTTAGTACCTTCGTGCTCCTCCGACTCAGTTACACAACCACTCTCAGTAACATAACCACTATCCGTTACACAAACCACTATAGTTTTTCCAAACACTATCTAGTTTACATTAACCACTCCTATAGTTCCACGTTAACCTTCACTCAAGTTTACACAACCACTCCTCAGAAACTAACCACTATCAGTTACACAACCACTCTCAGTAACGTAACTCACTCAGTTACACAACGGCACTCTCCAGTAAATAACCACTATCATTACACAACCACTCTCAGTAAACGTAACCTCAACTGCAATTACACAAAACCATCTGCTAGTATAACATAACTCAGCTCGACTCAAGTTTTACACAACCACTCTCAGCTAAACAAGTACGGTCACTCAGTTCTACACAACCATCTCAGGTAACTATAACCACTATATCAGTTACACAATCCACTCTCAAGGAACAATAACCACTATCCAGTTTTAAACAACTCAGCACTCTCAGCTAACAGTAGTCTCATCTGTCAGTTACCACCAACCACTCTCTAGTTAACGCCCGATCAACCATCTATCAGTTACACACACACCACTGCAATCTTCCTCCTGATCTAGTCAGTAAAACATAACCTCACTTCAGCTTACACAACCCCTTTCTCAGTAACGTAGCTGAACTCAGTTACAAACGATTTACAGACCAGCTCTTTTTCAGATACGTAACACCCCGGTCGACTCAGTACTACAACCACTCTCAGTAACGGATAACCACTGATCAAGTTTACATACAACCACATCTCAGTAACCGTACCCACTCGTACAACAACCACTGCTAGTAACATATCCACTCTGCAGTACAGGAAACATCACAACCACTGCTCAGTAACGTAACCTCCCACTCAGTTACACAAGCCCTATCAGTAACTATAACCAACATTATAGTTTACATTATGCACAACCCCTCAGTAACATAACCACTACAACAGTTAATACAACCCACTCTCTAGTAAGACTTGTATAGCCTACTCAGTGTTACATCAACCACTTCTCAGTAACTATAACCACGTATCAGTTACATCCATGTACTTACTAGTCACTTACCTCAGTTAACATTAACCGTCAAACTCAGGATTACACAAACCTACATCTCAGCTAAACCGTACTTCTGAACTTCAGTTTACTCACAACCAGCATTCTCTTCTTGAGTAACATAACCTTATCAGTTTAACAAACCACTCTCAGGTAACGGATGCCTAGAGGTGTTAACCACTTGTAGCCCTCTCACTTTCACGCTTCTCACTCACCAACTATCCCATAACATAACCACTAATCAGTTACTACAACCACTCTCAGTAACATAACTCACTCACACGTTAACACAATACGGTAGTACCACTCTCAGTAACGCGATGAGTAACTCACCAGTTACACACAAATCCACTCCACAAGTAAACAAGTAAGACCATAGGATTCAGTTAACATAACCAAACCAGCCTTCCCACCGCGCTACCATACATGCCGGCCCGTCTGCCTCAGTAAACATAACGACTCTCAGTTACACTCACCTACTCTTATAGTAACATAACCACTATCAGTTACACACCGCTTCTCAAGGTTAACTGTAACCTCAACTCAGTACATCAACCACCTCCAGTAACCATCAACGCACGTATCTTAGTTACACGTATAATACATTCATTCATGGTACCTCCAGTGGTCCGGGTTGGCTACTCACATCACTCTCAGTATACCATAAACTCACGTTATCAGCTTACAGCCATGGACCGTGTTACCATCTCAGTAAACGATAACCCACTAATCAAGTTCACTCACAATCCCACTCTTCAAGGTAAACGTCTGATACCATTCCTACGTCAGAGTGTTAGGTACGAACATACCCACTTAGTCTCGAGATAACATAACAAAGGCAACACTTAATACATCCCAGTTTTTACATTATCTTGCACATATCACATTAGTTCACTCTTCGTCTCTCACTCTCTAGTAACGCGCCTTACCCTCACTCAGATGCCTTTCACAGACCACTACTTCAACGTAACGTAACCCGTACCAGTTACCATTACAACCAGTTTCCTCTTAGAACCATTAACACCTACTATCCAGTTAGCCATAGGTCTAACCACTGATCTTCAGATACGAGGGCCAGATTACTCTCCCCTCAGTTTCACAAACGACACACTATCAGTAACATTAACCACCTATCAGTTACAGCAACTCACCATCATTAGTCGTTCAGTAACCATACGACCCTCACTTTCAGCTGCGTTAAACAGCATCAACGTAACATCTCAGCCTAAACTTCGTAATTTGTCCACTCACATCCAGCATTACTCACAACGTCACGTCCTCATAACACAACCACATGATCTTAGTTACACACAAAGTCAATGTCTCATTGGAACCCACTCTCTAGTTCTAACGATAACCACCTATCAGTGCGAGACCAGTTACAGTACCACACAGTATCCTAACACCACTTACACCCCGTCTCATAAACAATAACCACTAATCAGTTTACATTAGAACCGATATGACCCACTCGTAGTCTCAGTACATATACGCAAGCAGCGTTATATCATTACAATCACCACTCTCAGTACATAAACGCATACTAATCAGTTTTCTTCGCTACCAGTCTCACACCTTTATCTCACGTTTTGTGACTTCCGAACCTATTCCGACAGTCAAACTTCCTTATGGAGTATCTGTATACTCCTATACGAGGTTGTTAAGGCTCTATTGCGCACATATGGGACCAGACTGCGGAACTGCTTACCATCTCTAACACATCTCCCTAATGGGTTTGGGAATGACGGGCTGCTGAAACTGACAAGGGCTCAAGTGTGGAGATAGCTGACGGCGTGTTGTGTTTGCTGTTGTAGCCTTTGTAGAGCTCATCTTTACACAACGTCAACTGCTCGTAAACCAAACACTATCAGTTACCACATCTCAGTAACATAACCACGTATCAGTAGTTTACAACTTACTAACCACATTTCTATCTCATAGGGCTAAGAACTTAAATCTCCCACTAAATCTAGTTACACAACCACTCTCATTGTACGTAACTCTACTCAGTTTACAACAACCACTTCTCAGTACATAACCACTATCAAGTTACACACCACTCCTCAGTAACATAACACTCACTCAGGTTCTCAGCATCACACACAACTCTCATAGTAAAGTTAACTCTTACTCCAGTTTACATACACCAACCCTCTTAGTAACATAACACTATCAGTTCCACAACCACCCTCAGTAACGTAACCTCACT
>JAJSRW010001713.1:0-30918 GCA_022414725.1 Microglena sp. YARC | reverse complement strand
GGGCCAAAAGAGAGTTGAGTAACATCTGCTGGGTGCAAGAGAATCATGTTCTTGCATTACTGCATGATGCACCTGCATCATGTACACTTGAAGAAGAATCTGATGTATGCACCTGCATCATGTACACTTGCAGTACAATCTGATGTATGTACCTGCATCATGTACACTTGCAGTACAATCTGATGTATGCACCTTCATCATGTACACTTGCAGTACAACCTGATGTATGCACCTGCATCATTGTACACTTCGTACAATCTGATTATGCAACCTGCATCATGAAACTTGCAGTACAATCGTATTATTGCACTTGCCATCATGTACACTTGCAGTACCAATCTGATGTATGCACCTGCATCATGTACACTAGCAGTACAAATCTATGTATCGACTGCATCATGTTACACGCATACAATCAATGTATGCAAACTGCAATCTGTACTGCATTATGCACCTGGACATGTACACTTGCAAATACAATCTCGATGTATGCACTACTTCATCATGAAACTTGCAGTACAATCTGAGTGTATGCACCTGCATCATGTTACATTTGCAGATACAATCTGATGTATGCACCTGTATTCATTGTACGCATCCATGCACCTCTTCATGTACACTTGCCCAGATACAATCTGATGTATGCACCTGCATCATGTACTGCCATTATGCACCTGCTGTCATGTACACTTGAAGTACAATCTATGTATTGCACCTCACATCATGTACACTTCATTACAAATCTAGCTGATGTAGCACCTGTGTACACTTGCATCATCTGATTACACTGCTGCACATGGTTACACTTGCAGTACAATTCTGATGATTTATTGCACCTGCATCATGTACCACCTTTGCAGTACAATCTATGTAATGCTGATGTATCACCTATATCATTTACTGCATCATGAAAAACTGCTTCATCATGTAAACTTGTAGTACAATCTGATGTGCACCTGCATCATTGACTCTTCCAAGTACCAATCTGATGTAGCACCTGCAAATCATGTAACACTGCAAATCAATCGGATGTATGCATCCTGCAACCTGCATTCATGTATACACTTGCAGTTAACACATACTGATGTTATGCACCTGCATTATTGTACTGCATATGCAACTGCATCATGTACACTATGCATAACAATCATGCTATATCTGGCATCATTACACTTGCCAGTACAACAGTACAATCTATGTATTGCAGTACCTGCATCCGATGTTACTGCATCATTTACCAGTCATCATGTATGCACACTTGCAGAACAATGTACTGCATTATGCACCCTGCCATCATACATGTACTATCATGCACCTGCCTTCATTACACTTAGCAGGATCTGACAATCTGATGTAGCACCCTGCATCATGTACTGCATTACTGCACCTGCTTCATGTACACTTGAAGTACAATCTGATGTATGCACATGCATCATGTACACTTGCATTACAATCTGATGTATGCTACCTGCATTCATGTACACTTCAGTAAATTATGATGCACCTGCATCAGTACACTTGCAGTAGCAATCTGTGTATGATGTATGAGCCTTCATCATGTACACTAGCAGTAGTGCAAATCTGATGTATGCGACTGCATCATAGTACAGCTTTTCATACAAAGTCTGATGTAGATGCAACTGCATCATGTACTGCATGGTATTGCACCTATTGGCACCATGCATCATTGCAATACAATCTGATGTATGCACTTGCATCATGTACACTTGCAGTACAATCTGATGTAGCACCTGCATCATTTTACCACCTTGCCAGTACAATCTGATGTATGCACCTGTATGCCATGTACGCTGCATCAGCACCTGCCTTCGATGTACACTTGCCATACAATCTGATGATGCAACCTGCATCATTACTGCATTATGCACCTGCTTCATGTACACTTGAAGTACATCGGATGTATGCACCTGCATCAGTACACTTGCAGTACAATCTGATGTTTCACCTGCATCAGTACCAACTGCATTACCCAATGCACCTGATGACATCATAGCCACCTCATCACTTGCTACACTTGCATTACAATCTGTAATCACCTGCTGAGTTATGCAGCCTGCATCGAGTACACTTGCAGTAACAATCTGATGTATGCACCTGCATCATACACTTGCAGCTACAATCGAATATTATGCCCATGCATCATGAACAGCGCAATATGCACCGTGCATCAATTACACTTGCAGTACATGAATCTGATGTATTCACCTGCATCATTACCTGCATCATGCACCTTGCTCATGACAACTTGTACACTTAGTACAATCATGATGTACTCATGATGGCATGCACACTTTTGCAGTACAATCTGATGTAATGCACCTGCATCATGTACACTTGCAGTACAATCTGATTAGCACCTGCATCATGTACACTTGCAGTACACATCTTTTGATGGTATGCACCTTCATCATGTACACTTGCAGTACAATCTGATGTATGCCAACCTGCATCATGTACAGCTTGCAGTAACAATCTGATGTATGCACCTGCACAACTCCTGCATCATGTACACTTGCAGTAACATATCTGATGTATGCACCTGCATCATGTACACTTGCGTACAATCTGATGTATGCACCTGCATCATGTACACTTGCAGTACAACATTGTATGCACCTTGATGTATGCACCTGCATATGTTACACTTGCAGTACAATCTTGAGATATATTGCACCTGCATCCTGCATCATGCTGCATGTACACTTGAATACAGTCAATCTGATGTATGAGCACCTGCATCATGTACACTTGCAGTACAATCTGATGTAAAATATGCACTCATGTAACATCATGTAACTTGCAGTACAATCTGATGTGTATGCACCTGCATCATGTAGCACTTGCAGTACAATCTGATTGTATGCACCTGAATCATGTAAACACTTGGCAGTACAATCTGATGTATGCACCTGCAATCATGTACACTTGCAGTACAATCTGATGTATGCACCTGCATCATGTACACTTGCAGTACAATCTGATGTATGCACCTGCATTCATGTACATTGCAGTACAATTGATGTATGCACCTGCATCATGTATCACTTGCAGTACAATCTGTGTATGACACCTGCATCATGTACACTTGCAGTAAATCTGATGTATGCACCTGCATCATGTACACTTGCAGTACAATCTGATGTATGCACCTGCATCATGTAACACTTGCAGTACAATCTGATGTATGCACCTGCATCATGTACACTTGCAGTACAAATCTGATGTATGCACCTGCATCACTTGTAGTGCATCACCTGCATCATGTACACTTGAAGTACAATCTGATGTATGCACCTGCATCATGTACACTTGCAGTACAATCTGATGTATGCACCTGCATCATGTACACTTGCAGTACAATCTGATGTATGCACCTGCATCATGTACACTTGCAGTACAATCTGATGTATGCACCTGCATCATGTACACTTGCAGTACAATCTGATGTATATGCATACCTGCATCATGTACACTTGCAGTACAATCTGATGTATGCACCTGCATCATGTACACTTGCATTACAATCTGATGTATGCACCTGCATCATGTACTGCATCATGCACCTTCATCATGTACACTTGCAGTACAATCTGATGTATGCACCTGCATCATGTACACTTGCAGTACAATCTGATGTATGCACCTGCATCATGTACACTTGCAGTACAATCTGATGTATGCACCTGCATCATGTACACTTGCAGTACAATCTGATGTATGCACCTGCATCATGTACTGCATCATGCACCTGCATCATGTACACTTGCATTACAATCTGATGTATGCACCTGCATCATGTACACTTGCAGTACAATCATGTTATGCATGGTATGCATCTGCATCATGTACACTTGCAGTACAATCTGATGTATGCACCTGCATCATGTACTGCATTATGCACCTGCATCATGTACACTTGCAGTACAATCTGATGTATGCACCTGCATCATGTACACTTGAGTATAATCTGATGTATGCACCTGCATCATGTACTGCATTTTGCACCTGCATCATGTACACTTGCAGTACAATCTGATGTATGCACCTGCATCATGTACACTTGCAGTACAATCTGATGTATGCACCTGCATCATGTACACTTGCAGTACAATCTGATGTATGCCATGCCTGCATCATGTACACTTGCAGTACAATCTGATGTATGCACAATCTGATGTATGCACCTGCATCATGTACACTTGCAGTACAATCTGATGTATGCACCTGCATCATGTACACTTGCAGTACAATCTGATGTATGCACCTGCATCATGTACACTTGCAGTACAATCTGATGTATGCACCTGCATCATGTACACTTGCAGTACAATCTGATGCATGCACCTGCATCATGTACACTTGCAGTACAATCTGATGTATGCACCTGCATCATGTACACTTGCAGTACAATCTGATGTATGCACCTGCATCATGTACACTTGCATTACAATCTGATGTATGCACCTGCATCATGTACACTTGCAGTACAATCTGATGTATGCACCTGCATCATGTACACTTGCAGTACAATCTGATGTATGCACCTGCATCATGTACACTTGCAGTACAATCTGATGTATGCACCTGCATCATGTGCATCATGCCACTTGCATCATGTACACTTGCAGTATCTGATGTATGCACCTGCATCATGTACACTTGCAGTACAATCTGATGTATGCACCTGCATCATGTACACTTGCAGTACTGAATCTGATGTATGTGCATCATGTACTGCATTATGCACCTGCATCATGTACACTTGCATCTGATGTATGGCACCTGCATCATGTACACTTGCAGTACAATCTGATGATGTACATGCAGTACAATCTGATGTGCACCTGCATCATGTACACTTGCAGTACAATCTGATGTATGCACCTGCATCATGTACACTTGCAGTACAATCTGATGTATGCACCTGCATCATGTACACTTGCAGTACAATCTGATGTATGCACCTGCATCATGTACACTTGCAGTACAATCTGATGTATGCACCTGCATCATGTACACTTGCAGTACAATCTGATGTATGCATGTATGCACCTGCATCATGTACACTTTGCAGTACAATCTGATGTATGCACCTGCATCATGTACACTTGCAGTATGCAATCTGATGTATGCACCTGCATCATGTACACTTGCAGTACAATCTGATGTATGCACCATGCATGTCATGTACACTTGCAGTACAACAATCTGATGTATGCACCTGCATCATGTACACTTGCAGTAAACAATCTGCATTATGTATGCAAATGTACATCTGCATCATGTACACTTGCAGTACAATTCTGATGTGCATGCATGTACAATCTGCATCATGTACACTTGCAGTACAATCTGATGTATGCACCTGCATGTACATGCATTACAATCTGATGTATGCACCTGCATGTAAACTTGCAGTACAATCTGATGTATGCACCTGCATCATGTACACTTGCAGTACAATCTGATGTATGCACCTGCAATCATGTGCACACTTGCAGTAACAATCTGATGTATGCATGCCTGCATCATGTACACTTGCAGTACAATCTTGATGTATGCACCTTGCAGCATCTGATGTACACTTGCAGTACAATCTGATGTATGCACCTGCATCATGACACTTGCATGTACAATCTGATGTATGCTGCCTGCATCATGTACACTTTGCAGTATCAATGCACAATCTGATGTGCATGTGCACCTGCATCATGTACACTTGCAGTACAATCTGATGTATGCATGTACCTGCATCATGTACACTTGCAGTACAATCTGATGTATGCACCTGCATCATGTACACTTGCATGTACAATCTGATGTATGCACCTGCATCATGTACACTTGCATGTACAATCTGTTGTATGCACCTGCATTCATGTACACTTGCAGTACAATCTGATGTATGCACCTGCATCATGTACACTTGCAGTACAATCTGATGTATGCGAATGCATCATGTACACTTGCAGTACAATCTGATGTATGCACCTGCATCATGTACACTTGCAGTACAATCTGATGTATGCACCTGCATCATGTACACTTGATGTACTTGCATCATACTGATGTATGCACCTGCATCATGTACACTTGCAGTACAATCTGATGTATGCACCTGCATCATGTACACTTGCATGTACAATCTGATGTATATGCACCTGCACCTGCTTCATGTACACTTGAAAGTACATTCTGATGTATGCACACTGCATCATGTACACTTGCTGTACAATCTGATGTATGCACCTGCATCATGTACACTTGCAGTACAATCTGATGTATGCACCTGCATCATGTACACTTGGTGCACCTGCATCATGTACACTTGCAGTACAATCTGAATGTATGCACCTGCATCATGTACACTTGCAGTACAATCTGATGTGATGTACTAATGCACCTGCATCATGTACACTTGCAGTACAATCTGATGTACCTGCAACACTGCATCATGTACACTTGCTGATGTACAATCTGATCTGTAATGCACCTGCATCATGTACACTTGCAGTACAATCTGATGTATGCATCACCTGCATCATGTACACTTGTACAATCATGCACCTGCATCATGTACACTTGCAGTACAATCTGATGTATGCACCTGCATCATGTACTTGCATACAATCTGATGTATGCACCTGCATCATGTACACTTGCAGTACAATCTGATGTATGCACTGCATCATGTAACACTTGCAGTACAATCTGATGTATGCACCTGCATCATGTACACTAGCATTACAATCTGATGTATGCACCTGCATCATGTACTGCATCATGCACCTGCATCATGTACACTTGCAGTACAATCTGATGTATGCACCTGCATCATGCACACTTGCAGTACAATCTGATGTATGCACCTGCATCATGTACACTTGCAGTACAATCTGATGTATGCACCTGCATCATGTACACTTGCAGTACAATCTGATGTATGCACCTGCATCATGTACACTTGCAGTACAATCTGATGTATGCACCTGCATCATGTACACTTGCAGTACAATCTGATGTATGCACCTGCATCATGTACACTTGCAGTACAATCTGATGTATGCACCTGCATCAATGTACACTTGCAGTACAATCTGATGTATGCACCTGCATCATGTACTGCATTTTGCACCTGCATCATGTACACTTGCAGTACAATCTGATGTATGCACCTGCATCATGTACACTTGCAGTACAATCTGATGTATGCACCTGCATCATGTACACTTGGCATCATGTACAATCTGATGTATGCACCTGCATCATGTACACTTGCAGTACAATCTGATGTATGCACCTGCATCATGTACACTTGCAGTACAATCTGATGTATGCACCTGCATCATGTACACTTGAAGTACAATCTGATGTATGCACCTGCATCATGTACACTTGCAGTAAAATCTGATGTGCATCATGTATGCACCTGCATCATGTACACTTGCAGTACAATCTGATGTATGCACCTGCATCATGTACACTTGCAGTACAATCTGATGTATGCACCTGCATCATGTACACTTGCAGTACAATCTGATGTATGCACCTGCATCATGCTGCACCTGCATCATGTACACTTGCAGTACAATCTGATGTATGCACCTGCATCATGTACACTTGCAGTAAAATCTGATGTATGCACCTGCATCATGTACACTTGCAGTACAATCTGATGTATGCCCCTGCATCATGTACACTTGCAGTACAATCTGATGTATGCACCTGCATCATGTACACTTGCAGTACAACCTGCATCATGTATGCACCTGCATCATGTACACTTGCAGTACAATCTGATGTATGCACCTGCATCATGTACACTTGCAGTACAATCTGATGTGCATGCATGTACCTGCATCATGTACACTTGCAGTACAATCTGATGTATGCACCTGCATCATGTACACTTGCAGTACAATCTGATGTATGCACCTGCATCATGTACACTTGCAGTACAATCTGATGTATGCACCTGCATCATGTACACTTGAAGTACAATCTGAATGTATGCACCTGCATCATGTACACTTGCAGTACAATCTGATGTATGCACCTGCATCATGTACACTTGCAGTACAATCTGATGTATGCACCTGCATCATGTACACTTGCAGTACAATCTGATGTATGCACCTGCATCATGTACTTGCAATGCACCTGCATCATGTACACTTGCAGTACAATCTGATGTATGCACCTGCATCATGTACACTTGCAGTACAATCTGATGTACCTGCACCTGCATCATGTACACTTGCAGTACAATCTGATGTATGCACCTGCATCATGTACACTTGCAGTACAATCTGATGTATGCACCTGCATCATGTACACTTGCAGTACAATCTGATGTATGCACCTGCATCATGTACACTTGCAGTACAATCTGCATCATGTATGCACCTGCATCATGTACACTTGCAGTACAATCTGATGTATGCACCTGCATCATGTACACTTGCAGTACAATCTGATGTATGCACCTGCATCATGTACACTTGCAGTACAATCTGATGTATGCACCTGCATCATGTACACTTGCAGTACAATCTGATGTATGCACCTGCATCATGTACTGCATTATGCACCTGCATCATGTACACTTGCATGTACAATCTGATGTATGCACCTGCATCATGTACACTTGCAGTACAATCTGATGTACCTGCATCACCTGCATCATGTTACACTTGCAGTACAATCTGATGTATGCATCATGTACACTTTGCATCATGTACGCATTATGCACCTGCATCATGTACACTTGTACACTTGCAGTACAATCTGATGTATGCAACCTGCATCATGTACACTTGCAGTACAATCTGATGTATGCACCTGCATCATGTACACTTGCAGCTGTACAATCTGATGTATGCACCTGCATTCATGTACACTTGCATGTACAATCTGATGTATGCATCCTGCATCATGTACACTTGTACACTTGAAGTACAATCTGATGTATGCACCTGCATCATGTACACTTGCAGTACAATCTGATGTATGCACCTGCATTATGTACACTTGCTGTACAATCTGATGTATGCACCTGCATCATGTACACTTGCAGTACAATCTGATGTATGCACCTGCATCATGTACACTTGCAGTACAATCTGATGTATGCACCTGCATCATGTACACTTGCAGTACAATCTGATGTATGCACCTGCATCATGTACACTTGCAGTACAATCTGATGTATGCACCTGCATCATGTACACTTGCAGTACAATCTGATGTATGCACCTGCATCATGTACACTTGCAGTACAATCTGATGTATGCACCTGCATCATGTACACTTGCAGTACAATCTGATGTATGCACCTGCATCATGTACACTTGCAGTACAATCTGATGTATGCACCTGCATCATGTACACTTGCAGTACAATCTGATGTATGCACCTGCATCTGCACCTGCATCATGTACACTTGCAGTACAATCTGATGTATGCACCTGCATCATGTACACTTGCAGTACAATCTGATGTATGCACCTGCATCATGTACACTTGCAGTACAATCTGATGTATGCACCTGCATCATGTACACTTGCAGTACAATCTGATGTATGCACCTGCATCATGTACTGCATTTTGCACCTGCATCATGTACACTTGCAGTACAATCTGATGTATGCACCTGCATCATGTACACTTGCAGTACAATCTGATGTATGCACCTGCATCATGTACACATGCAGTACAATCTGATGTATGCACCTGCATCATGTACACTTGCAGTACAATCTGATGTATGCACCTGCATCATGTACACTGCAGTACAATCTGATGTATGCACCTGCATCATGTACACTTGCAGTACAATCTGATGTATGCACCTGCATCATGTACACTTGCAGTACAATCTGATGTATGCACCTGCATCATGTACACTTGCAGTACAATCTGATGTATGCACCTGCATCATGTACACTTGCAGTACAATCTGATGTATGCACCTGCATCATGTACACTTGCAGTACAATCTGATGTATGCACCTGCATCATGTACACTTGCAGTACAATCTGATGTATGCACCTGCATCATGTACACTTGCAGTACAATCTGATGTATGCACCTGCATCATGTACACTTGCAGTACAATCTGATGTATGCACCTGCATCATGTACACTTGCAGTACAATCTGATGTATGCACCTGCATCATGTACACTTGCAGTACAATCTGATGTATGCACCTGCATCATGTACACTTGCAGTAAATCTGATGTATGCACCTGCATCATGTACACTTGCAGTACAATCTGATGTATGCACCTGCATCATGTACACTTGCAGTACAATCTGATGTATGCACCTGCATCATGTACTGCATCATGCACCTGCTTCATGTACACTTGCAGTACAATCTGATGTATGCACCTGCATCATGTACTGCATTATGCACCTGCTTCATGTACACTTGCAGTACAATCTGATGTATGCACCTACATCATGTACACTTGCAGTACAATCTGATGTATGCACCTGCATCATGTACACTTGCAGTACAATCTGATGTATGCACCTGCATCATGTACACTTGCAGTACAATCTGATGTATGCACCTGCATCATGTACACTTGCAGTACAATCTGATGTATGCACCTGCATCATGTACACTTGCAGTACAATCTGATTTATGCAACTGCATTATGTACACTTGCAGTACAATCTGATGTATGCACCTGCATCATGTACACTTGCAGTACAATCTGATGTATGCACCTGCATCATGTACACTTGCAGTACAATCTGATTTATGCAACTGCATTATGTACACTTGCAGTACAATCTGATGTATGCACCTGCATCATGTACACTTGCAGTACAATCTGATGTATGCACCTGCATCAGAGCTGGGTAGAACCCCGTTGTGTTTTGCTTGGCTTAAACAAGCTTTGCGCTTCTGGAACAAGACCATACATAAAGAACCTGAGGATCTCAATAGAATGGCTCTTGAGGAATCTTTTGACTCCAACACTGGCTGGGTTCATGACTTGCGTTGTGCTCTCCACAAGCTAGGATCCAGTAAAAACATCAACATTTTGGAGGCTGTCGATGTCGAAGGTATTATGTCTGAAGTTTTTGAGTCATGGAGGTTTAAGTACCCAAGTGACACCAATGCAGTTAGAGACATCCCTGATGAGAGAAGGGTTGGCTTTAAAACGCCTCCGATACCAAAAATGGTTCGCAGCCAACAGCAATGATGAGAATGGCTTGATTCCTTTTACATCCGCCTTACATAAGCAGGATCAGATTCGTTCTATAGCACAGTTTAGAATGGGTTCCCATTGGCTGAACACAGAAAGAATGAGGGTGGTGGATAGAGCACACATCCCTCGCTCAATGAGACACTGTCAAATGTGTGGGTTCCAAAAAACTGAGGATGAAATGCATATGTTTGAGTGCCCTTTTTATAATGATATTCGCCTCCGCTACCAGAATCTGTTTACAGATATTTATAGGCATGTCCATGAGGATACCGACTTAACCGTATGGAATGTGGAATTCTGCGATTCCACATTCAGAACCTTTATGAATGGAAATGGCACTAAGTCTTTTTGGAGCAACCTAGCCGACTATCTTTCTACTTGTAGAAGAGCAAGACAGGAAGCCCTGGACTGCTTAGTGGCACCGTAATTTATTATCCCTTTTTTTTCTTCTTGAGACTTCTCATTTGTTAGCTTCTTACCTCCGCCACTGTAAGTGGTTGAGATCTGGGTCCTGCTCTAAGGGGTTTAATACCTACGCCACCAAAACGGTGGTTGGGAGTTTGGTTTGTTTGTCCTCGACACACCCCTGATGTAATGGGGTTTTTTGCTTTGTGGGTGCTTTTTCTTTTTGTTTAAAGCACAGAGTCTCATACACCCTCGCGGTGTCAAGTAGACTTTAACATGTAATGTATGTATGTATGTATGTATGTATGTACTGCATTTTGCACCTGGGTTTAGGGTTTAGGGTTTAATCCTAAAAAACCCTTAACCCTATCATCAGCACTTGATTGCGAGAGGCCGTGGGTTTAATTCCCGCAACTCCCCAACCTGTCTGGGAGTTTGGTCTAGTGGTATGATTCTCGCTTAGGGAAAACATGTTTTACGACAGGCAGCTAGCGGTGGCTGTAAAGTCAAAGTTCACCCAGGCTTTAGAAGCCAACAACACCTACGCCCAGAAGGAGCAAGACAAGGCAGAGTTTACTATTGTGTCCGCTCGATGCATGGGAGGCAAGGTGGATCCCTCACGACCCCGCCTTGCCCTAATCACAGTATCCTCCAGCTTCGATGCTTCCTCCATTGTGAGGAACCGAAGGTTCCTCAAGGATAGCGGAATAGCAGCTCTGGATTTCTTGTCTCCTGAGGAGCTGAAGCTGCACAAGGAACACCTTCCAGCGTTTCTGGAAGCTAAGAGGGACCCCTCTAAGTGGGTTTCGTTCAATAGAGGACTCCTGAAGGTGCGGGACAAGGCTCCCCCTTCAGGTGTCTCATCGACTGATGCATGAAGTGGATTAAGGTGCCTTGCATGGAACATCAGAGGACAACTCAGTGTTCTGAGCAGCTGCGGTGCAGCAATGAAAGTGGTGAGAAAACACGACATTTTATTGTTTTCACACACAGGGGTGCGTGGCCAGCTAGACACCCCCCACATTCCAGGTTTCAAATGCCTTTCTTGTGCCCCTCGCCCCAAGTTGAGCAAGGATGGGGGGGTCGCTATCTATGTCCGCACTTGCCTAAATGCTACTTTAGTCCATGAGGCACCTGAATTAGGCATGGCATGGATTCGCATACATGGAACACACATTGGTGTGTGCTATATCCCACATGCTAACAGCTCATACTACAAACATGGTGACGACTGCATTAGTATAGAGGACCACTTCCTCACTCTAGGTAAAATCATTGGGAACTTCCAGGAAAAAGGCAACGTTGTGGTGATGGGTGACTTCAACGCTCGGGTTGGTCTTGGTGTGGACAATGATGATACCGAGTTAGGAGATGAACCAGTATCCCAAACCAGTAGTACAGCCCCCAACCAAACCATTCAACCGAGGTGTAGCATGGACACAGCTCCCCCCAATCGATTGGGGGGGGCCCTACTCCAGCTATGTGTAGTAACTGGTCTTATCATCCTTAACGGTAGAAACAGAAGGTGATATGCAAGGTGCACATACCTTCTTTGCAGATGGCATGGACAAGAAATCTGTCATTGATTATGCGCTAGCCGCCCCTAGTCTTCTCAACACCCCAGGAGTCAAGTTTAGTGTGGCTCCCAAGCATGACTGCCCTCTCAGGCCCGGGGGTGGAAAGTTTGACCACATGCCTATCACACTCCACATACCAGATGCTGCCCTTAGGCCTTCTCAAGGTACTATTAGTACACCTGCTGGTGGTAAACCTTCGCCCAAACTGAAATGGAAAGACAACTATGTCCAGATGTATGCACACACAATTAAGCGTGATCCAGACGTTAACCGATTACTTGACAATGCACTCCATAGCTCATCTATGGAAGATTCAGAGAAGGGGATTGCTAGTGCTATTGAACTAGCCATAAGCAAATGCACACCATGTCACAAACCTGTAGCTAAGCGTAAGCACGGGCCCGTGAACGCATGGTATGATGATGAATGCAATCGTGCTAGACAGGCAGCAAGCCAAGCAGAACATCAACATGGCTCTAGCTCTGACTTGGCTGGTTCTATGCACAAGGAGTACAAGAGGATTCTCAGAAGAAAGAAGAGGAAGTGGCTAGAAACACGCATGGAGAACCTTCATACGAATCTTCGGCATAATCCGAAAAGTTTTTTGGAAAGACGTGCGTGAGCCTAACAAGGCCACTACGGCAGATATCACAATTCATGATTGGACTGATTATTTTGCAGACCTCTTTGATGTGCAAGTAGGTATTGATCCAAGTCTGGATGCTAGGGACTTTGTCCCTCAAGCTGATGGACCTCAGATAGAGGCCGCACCAACATGGTTATGTCAAGACTTTACCACCCAGGAGGTGTTTTCTGTTCTCCAATCCCTACGGAAAAACTCCTCCCCCGGGGTAGATGGTATCCCTGCAGAATGGTACAGATTTGCTTCCCATGAGGCCAACTCCCGATTTGTACAAGCTATGACTAACCTGTTTAATCTCATCTGGAAGACTTCTTACCCTAGCCAATGGGCTGCAGCTGCCTTGGTACCCGTACCCAAATCCAAAGGCAGTGTGTATGACAAGGACAACTATCGAGGTCTTGCGGTGAGCAACTCCATAGGAAAGATCTTCTCCCTTTGCATGCTACGTAGACTAGATGATTGGTCAGAAGAATTCAACCTCAGAGCCGCTGGCCAATATGGATTTAGAAGTGGTAGGGGTACTGCAGATGCATCATTCATTCTTAACCATATTGTAGATAAATATAGAGAAAAGAAAAAACCACTCTTTGTGGCTTTTTGTTGATTTCAAGAAGGCTTATGATTGGGTCAACAGAGACTTGCTATGGGATTGCTTAGCAAGGCTAGGAGTCAAGGACCCCTATCTCAGTATTCTGAAGTCCATGTATAATCATGTTGTTTTCCAAGTTCGCCTACATGGGGACATTGGATCCTCCTTTCCATCCCTTGTAGGAGTTAAACAAGGAGACCCCCTATCCCACTCCTATTCGGTCTGTTCATTGATAGAATTGAATCGTTCCTCCAATCCAAGCTCCCAAATGTAGGGGCTGAGCTTAGGGGAAAGATTCTGCAACTGTTTACTTTATGCTGATGACCTAGCTATAATGGCAGAATCCCCGGCAGATATGCAAGCGATGCTTGAACTGCCTGAGAGATTTCTGCGAGGCTACTAAGATGGCTGTGAATATAAAGAAAACTGAGATTGTCGTTTTCAACAAACAATTCTGTGATGAGGCCCGCATGGATCCTGATTACAAATTTGTCTATGATGGAGCACAACTTTCTACAAAGTTATCTTTTATCTACTTGGGATCCTCTTTGTGGATGGTGACTCAAGCAATCGTGCAAAAGCTGCTTTTTCTAGGATGCTCACTAAGGCCCAAAAGGCACACCACATGCTTCGTAGGCGATGCCATACTATGGAGATATACAATATTGATATTCTCACCCACCTGTTTGATTCTCTTGTACAACCTATCCTGAATTTTGGCTGTGAGGTGTGGGCTCCTTCTATTCTGAACAACACACTTATCTCAAATGACCATGCTTGTGAGAAATGGCATAGAGGTATACTTAAACAAATGTTGGGTGTTTTGCCAATCTACTACATCTAATATTATCATGGAAGAGCTGGGTAGAACCCCGTTGTGTTTTGCTTGGCTTAAACAAGCTTTGCGCTTCTGGAACAAGACCATACATAAAGAACCTGAGGATCTCATTAGAATGGCTCTTGAGGAATCTTTTGACTCCAACACTGGCTGGGTTCATGACTTGCGTTGTGCTCTCCACAAGCTAGGATCCAGTAAAAACATCAACATTTTGGAGGCTGTCGATGTCGAAGGTATTATGTCTGAAGTTTTTGAGTCATGGAGGTTTAAGTACCCAAGTGACACCAATGCAGTTAGAGACATCCCTGATGAGAGAAGGGTTGGCTTTAAACGCCTCCGATACCAAAAATGGTTCGCAGCCAACAGCAATGATGAGAATGGCTTGATTCCTTTTACATCCGCCTTACATAAGCAGGATCAGATTCGTTCTATAGCACAGTTTTAGAATGGGTTCCATTGGCTGAACACAGAAAGAATGAGGGTGGTGGATAGAGCACACATCCCTCGCTCAATGAGACACTGTCAAAATGTGTGGGTTCCAAAAAACTGAGGATGAAATGGCATATGTTTGAGTGCCCTTTTTATAATGATATTCGCCTCCGCTACCAGAATCTGTTTACAGATATTTATAGGCATGTCCATGAGGATACCGACTTAACCGTATGGAATGTGGAATTCTGCGATTCCACATTCAGAACCTTTATGAATGGAAATGGCACTAAGTCTTTTTGGAGCAACCTAGCCGACTATCTTTCTACTTGTAGAAGAGCAAGACAGGAAGCCCTGGACTGCTTAGTGGCACCGTAATTTATTATCCCTTTTTTTTCTTCTTGAGACTTCTCATTTGTTAGCTTCTTACCTCCGCCACTGTAAGTGGTTGAGATCTGGGTCCTGCTCTAAGGGGTTTAATACCTACGCCACCAAAACGGTGGTTGGGAGTTTGGTTTGTTTGTCCTCGACACACCCCTGATGTAATGGGGTTTTTTGCTTTGTGGGTGCTTTTTCTTTTTGTTTAAAGCACAGAGTCTCATACACCCTCGCGGTGTCAAGTAGACTTTAATATGTAATGTAATGTAATGTAATGTAATGTAATCTGATGTATGCACCTGCATCATGTACTGCATTATGCACCTGCATCATGTACACTTGCAGTACAATCTGATGTATGCACCTGCATCATGTACACTTGCAGTACAATCTGATGTATGCACCTGTATCATGTACACTTGCAGTACAATCTGATTTATGCACATACATCATGTACACTTGCAGTACAATCTGATGTATGCACCTGCATCATGTACACTTGCAGTACAATCTGATGTATGCACCTGCATCATGTACTGCATTATGCACCTACATCATGTACACTTGCAGTACAATCTGATGTATGCATCTGCATCATGTACACTTGCAGTACAATCTGATGTATGCACCTGTATCATGTACTGCATCATGCACCTGCTTCATGTACACTTGCATTACAATCTGATGTATGCACCTGCATCATGTACTGCATTATGCACCTGCATCATGTACACTTTAAGTACAATCTGATGTATGCACCTGCATCATGTACACTTGCAGTACAATCTGATGTATGCACTTGCATCATGTACACTTGCAGTACAATCTGATGTATGCACCTGCATCATGTACTGCATCATGCACCTGCTTCATGTACACTTGCATTACAATCTGATGTATGCACCTGCATCATGTACTGCATTTTGCACCTGCATCATGTACACCTTGCAGTACAATCTGATATATGCACCTGCATCATGTACACTTGCAGTACAATCTGATGTATGCACCTGCATCATGTACACTTGCAGTACAATCTGATGTATGCACCTGCATCATGTACACTTGCAGAACAATCTGATGTATGCACCTGCATCATGTACTGCATTATGCACCTACATCATGTACACTTGCATTACAATCTGATGTATGCACCTGCATCATGTACACTTGCAGTACAATCTGATGTATGCACCTGTATCATGTACTGCATCATGCACCTGCTTCATGTACACTTGCAGTACAATCTGATGTATTCACCTGCATCATGTACTGCATTATGCACCTGCATCATGTACTCTTGCAGTACAATCTGATGTATGCACCTGCATCATGTACACTTGCAGTACAATCTGATGTATGCACCTGCATTATGTACACTTGCAGTACAATCTGATGTATGCACCTGCATCATGTACACTTGCAGTACAATCTGATGTATGCACCTGCATCATGTACTGCATTATGCACCTACATCATGTACACTTGCATTACAATCTAATGTATGCACCTGCATCATGTACACTTGCAGTACAATCTGATGTATGCACCTGTATCATGTACTGCATCATGCACCTGCTTCATGTACACTTGCAGTACAATCTGATGTATGCACCTGCATCATGTACTGCATTATGCACCTGCATCATGTACACTTGCAGTACAATGTGATGTATGCACCTGCATCATGTACACTTGCAGTACAATCTGATGTATGCACCTGCATTATGTACTGCATTATTCACCTGCATCATGTACACTTGCAGTACAATCTGATGTATGCACCTGCATCATGGACTGCATCATTTACCAGCATCATGTACACTTGCAGAACAATCTGATGTATGCACCTGCATCATGTACTGCATTATGCACCTGCTTCATGTATACTTGTAGTACAATCTGATGTATGCACCTACATCATTTACACTTGCAGTACAATCGGATGTATGCAACTGCATCATGTACACTTGTAGTACAATCTGATGTATGCACCTGCATCATGTACACTTGCAGTACAATCTGATGTATGCACCTGCATCATGTACACTTGCAGTACAATCTGATGTATGCACCTGCATTATGTACTGCATTATGCACCTGCATCATGTACACTTGCAGTACAATCTGATGTATGCACCTGCATCATGTACTGCATCATTTACTTGCATCATGTACACTTGCAGAACAATCTGATGTATGCACCTGCATCATGTACTGCATTATGCACCTGCTTCATGTATACTTGTAGTACAATCTGATGTATGCACCTGCATCATGTACACTTGCAATATGCACTGCATCTTGTACACTTGCAGTACAATCTGATGTATGCACCTGCATCATGTACACTTGCAGTACAATCTGATGTATGCACCTGCATCATGTACACTTGCAGTACAATCTGATGTATGCACCTGCATCATGTAACACTTGCATTACAATCTGATGTATGCACATGCATCATGTACTGCATCATGCACCTGCTTCATGTACACTTGCAGTACAATCTGATGTATGCACCTGCATCATGTACTGCATTATGCACCTGCATCATGTACACTTGAAGTACAATCTGATGTATGCACCTACATCATGTACACTTGCAGTACAATCTGATGTATGCACCTGCATCATGTACACTTGCAGTACAATCTGATGTATGCACCTGCATCATGTACACTTGCAGTACAATCTGATGTATGCACCTGCATCATGTACACTTGCAGTACAATCTGATGTATTCACCTGCATCATGTACACTTGCATTACAATCTGATGTATGCAACTGCATCATGTACACTTGCAGTACAATCTGATGTATGCACCTGCATCATGTACACTTGCAGTACAATCTGATGTATGCACCTGCATCATGTACTGGCATGCACTTGCAGTACAATCATGCACCTGCATCATGTACACTTGCAGTACAATCTGATGTATGCACATGATGTACACTTGCAGTACCGATGTATGCACCTGCATGTACACTTGCAGTACAATCTGATGTATGCACCTGCATCATGTACTGCTGCACCTTCATGTACACTTGCATTACAATCTGATGTATGCACCTGCATCATGTACACTACAATCTGATGTATGCACCTGATCATGTACTGATGCACCTGCTTCATGTACACTTGCAGTACAATCTGATGTATGCACCTGCATCATGTACTGCATTATGCACCTGCATCATGTACACTTGCAGTACAATCTGATGTATGCACCTGCATCATGTACACTTGCAGTACAAATCTGATGTATGCACCTGCATTATGTACACTTGCAGTACAATCTGATGTATGCACCTGCATCATGTACACTTGCAGTACAATCTGATGTATGCACCTGCATCATGTACACTTGCAGTACAATCTGATGTATGCACCTGAATCATGTACACTTGCAGTACAATCTGATGTTATGCACCTGCATCATGTACTGCATCATGCACCTGCTTCATACACTTGCAGTACAATCTGATGTATGCACCTGCATCATGTACTGCATTATGCACCTGCATCATGTACACTTGTAGTACAATCTGATGTATGCACCTGCATCATGTACACTTGCAGTACAATCTGATGTATGCACTGCATCATGTACACTTGCAGTACAATCTGATGTATGCACCTGCATCATGTACACTTGCAGTACAATCTGATGTATGCACCTGCATCATGTACACTTGCAGTACAATCTGATGTATGCACATGCATCATGTACACTTGCAGTACAATCTGATGTATGCTGCATCACTGCTGTCATGTACACTTGCAATCTGATGTATGCACCTGCATCATGTACACTTGCAGTACAATCTGATGTATGCACCTGCATCATGTACTGCATCATGCACCTGCTTCATGTACACTTGCAGTACAATCTGATGGCATCATGTACTGCATTATGCACTGCATCATGTACACTTGCAGTACAATCTGATGTATGCACCTGCATCATGTACACTTGCAGTACAATCTGATGTATGCACCTGCATCATGTACACTTGCAGTACAATCTGATGTATGCACCTGCATCATGTACACTTGAATTACAATCTGATGTATGCACCTGCATCATGTACACTTGCAGTACAATCTGATGTATGACTGCATCATGTACACTTGCAGTACAATCTGATGTATGCACCTGCATCATTTACTGCATCATGAACTGCTTCATGTACACTGTAGTACAATCTGATGTATGCACCTGCATCATGTACACTTGCAGAACAATCTGATGTATGCACTGCATCATGTACACTTACAGTACAATCTAATGTATGCACTTGCATCATGTACACTTGCAGTACACTGTGATGTAAGCACCTGCATCATGTACACTTGCAGTACAATCTGATGTATGCACCTGCATTATGTACTGCATTATTCACCTGCATCATGTACACTTGCAGTACAATCTGATGTATGCACCTGCATCATGTACTGCATCATTTACCTGCATCATGTACACTTGCAGTACAATCTGATGTATGCACCTGCATCATGTACTGCATTATGCACCTGCTTCATGTATACTTGTAGTACAATCTGATGTATGCACCTACATCATTTACACTTGCAGTACAATCTGATGTATGCACCTGCATCATGTACACTTGCAGTAAATCTGATGTATGCACATGCATCATGTACACTTGCAGTACAAATCTGATGTATGCAACTGCATCATATACACTTGCAGTACAATCTGATGTATGCACCTGCATCATGTACACCTGCAGTACAATCTGATGTATGCACCTGCATCATGTACTGCTTTTGCACCTGCATCATGTACACTTGCAGTACAATCTGATATATGCACCTGCATCATGTACACTTGCAGTACAATCTGATGTATGCACCTGCATCATGTACACTTGCAGTACAATCTGATGTATGCACCTGCATCATGTACACTTGCAGAACAATCTGATGTATGCACCTGCATCATGTACTGCATTATGCACCTACATCATGTACACTTGCATTACATCTGATGTATGCACCTGCATCATGAACACTTGCAGTACAATCTGATGTATGCACCTGTATCATGTACTGCATCATGCACCTGCTTCATGTACACTTGCAGTACAATCTGATGTATGCACCTGCATCATGTACTCTTGCAGGACAATCTGATTTATGCACCTGCATCATGTACACTTGCAGTACAATCTGATGTATGCACCTGCATTATGTACACTTGCAGTACAATCTGATGTATGCACCTGCATCATGTACACTTGCAGTACAATCTGATGTATGCACCTGCATCATGTACTGCTACATCATGTACACTTGCATTACAATCTAATGTATGCACCTGCATCATGTACACTTGCAGTCCAATCTGATGTATGCACCTGTATCATGTACTGCATCATGCACCTGCTTCATGTACACTTGCAGTACAATCTGATGTATGCACCTGCATCATGTACTGCATTATGCACCTGCATCATGTACACTTGCAGTACAATCTGATGTATGCACCTGCATCATGTACACTTGCAGTACAATCTGATTTATGCACCTGCATTATGTACACTTGCAGTACATTCTAATGTATGCACCTGCATCATGTACACTTGCAGTACAATCTGATGTAATGCACCTGCATCATGTACACTTGCAGTACAATCTGATGTATGCACCTGCATCATGTACACTTGCAGTACAATCTGATGTATGCTCCTGCATCATGTACACTTGCTGTACAATCTGATGTATGCACCTGCATCATGTACACTTGCAGTACAATCTGATGTATGCACATGCATCATGTACACTTTGCAGTACAATCTGATGTATGCTCCTGCATCATGTACACTTGCAGTACAATCTGATGTATGCACCTGCATCATGTACACTTGCAGTACAATCTGATGTATGCACCTGCATCATGTACACTAGCAGTACAATCTGATGTATGATGTACTGCATCATGCACCTGCATCATGTACACTTGCAGTACAATCTGATGTATGCACCTGCATCATGTACTGCATTATGCACCTGCTCATGTACACTTGTAGTACAATCTGATGTATGCACCTGCATCATGTACACTTGCAGTACAATCTGATGTACATCATGTACACTTGCAGTACAATCTGATGTATGCACCTGCATCATGCAGTACAATCTGATGTATGCACCTGCATCATGTACAACAATCTGTAAATGTACACTGCAGTACAATCTGATGTATGCACCTGCATCATGTACACTTTCATGTATGCACATCATGTATGTATGCACCTGCATCATGTACAGCAGCTGTATGCACCTGCATCATGTACACTTGAAGTACAATCTGATGTATGACACTTGCAGTACAATCTGATGTATGCACCTGCATCATGTACACTTGCAGTACAATCTGATGTATGCACCTGCATCATGTACACTTGCAGTACAATCTGATGTATGCTGCAATCATGTACACTTGCAGTACAATCTGATGTATGCACCTGCATCATGTACACTCAGTACAATCTGATGTATGCACCTGCATCATGTACACTGTACAATCTGATGTATGCACCTGCATCATGCTGTACAATCATGCACCTGCATCATGTACACTTGCAGTACAATCTGATGTATGCCTGCATCATGTACACTTGCAGTACAATCTGATGTATGCACCTGCATCATGTACACTTGCAGTACAATCTGATGTATGCACCTGCATCATGTACACTTGCAGTACAATCTGATGTATTGCATCATGTACACTTGAAGTACAATTCATGCACCTGCATCATGTACACTGCATTATGCACCTGCATGTACACTTGTAATCTGCACCTGCATCATGTACAATGCTGCACCTGCATTCATGTACACTTGCAGTACAATTGATGTATGCACCTGCATCATGTACACTTGTACAATCTGATGTATGCACCTGCATCATGTACACTTGCAGTACAATCTTGATGTATGCATCATGTACACTTGCAGTACAATCTGATGTATGCACCTGCATCATGTACACTTGCAGTACAATCGATTCTGATGTATGCATGTACACTTGCAGTACAATCTGATGTATGCACCTGCATCATATATCCACTGCAGTACAATCTGATGTATGCACCTGCATCATGTACACTTGCAGTACAATCTGATGTTGGTTGCACATGCATCATGTACACTTGAAGTAC
This sequence comes from Microglena sp. YARC, assembly GCA_022414725.1. Classification (NCBI taxonomy): domain Eukaryota; kingdom Viridiplantae; phylum Chlorophyta; class Chlorophyceae; order Chlamydomonadales; family Chlamydomonadaceae; genus Microglena; species Microglena sp. YARC. The sequence goes on along the minus strand of JAJSRW010001713.1, from coordinate 7,612 downwards.
AATCTGATGTATGCACCTGCATCATGTACACTTGCAGTACAATCTGATGTATGCACCTGCATCATGTCACTGCCAATCTGATGTATGCACCTGCATCATGTACACTTGAGTTATCAATCTGATGTATGCACCTGCATCATGTACACTTGCAGTACAATCTGATGTATGCACCTGCATCATGTACACTTGCAGTACAATCTGATGTATGCATGCATCACATCATGTACACTTGCAGCAATCTGCAGCATATGTACCTTGCAGCTGATGTATGCATGCTGCATCATGTACACTTGTACAATCTGATGTATGCACCTGCATCATGTACACTGCATACAATCTGCTGTATGCACCTGCATCATGTTACACTTGCTATGTACAATCTGATGTATGCACCTGCATCATTGTACACTTTGCAGTACAATCTGCCTGTATGCACCTGCTTCATGTACACTTGTAGTACAATCTGATGTATGCACCTGCATCATGTACACTTGCAGTACAATCTGATGTATGCACCTGCATCATGTACACTTGCAGTACAATCTGATGTATGCACCTGCATCATGTACACTTGCAGTAATCTGATGTATGCACCTGCATATGTACACTTTACAATCTGATGTATGCACCTGCATCATGTACACTTGCAGTACAATCTGATGTATGCACCTGCATCATGTACACTTGCAGTACAATCTGATGTATGCACCTGCATCATGCATATGCACCTGCATCATGTACACTTGCAGTACAATCTGATGTATGCACCTGCATCATGTACACTTGCAGTACAATCTGATGTATGCACCTGCATCATGTACACTTGCATTACAATCTGATGTATGCACCTGCATCATGTACACTTGCAGTACAATCTGATGTATGCACCTGCATCATGTACACTTGTTCTGATGTATAATGCATCTGCATGCACCTGCATCATGTACACTTGCAGTACAATCTGATGTATGCACCTGCATGCATGCAATGTCACTTGCAGTACAATCTGATGTATGCACCTGCATCATGTACACATGTTGAAGTACAATCTGAATGTATGCACACTGCATCATGTACACTTGCAGTACAATCTGATGATGTATGCACCTGCATCATGTACACTTGTACAGTATCAATCTGATGTATGCACCTGCATCATGTACACTTGCAGTAACAATCTGATGTATTGCACCTGCAGTACATGTACACTTGACTGCAGTACAATCTGATGTATGCACTGCATCATGTACACTTGCAGTACAATCTGATGTATGCACCTGCATCATTGTACGTGCAGTACAATCTGATGTATGCACCTGCATCATGTACACTTGCAGTACAATCTGATGTATGCACATCTGCATCATGTACACTTGCATGTACACCTTGCATCTGATGTATGCACCTGCATCATGTACACTTGCAGTACAATCTGATGTATGCACCTGCATCATGTACATAATGTACTGAAATCTGATGTATGCTGTACCTGCATCATGTACACTTGAAGTACAATCTGATGTATGCACCTGCATCATGTACACTTGCAGTACAATCTGATGTTATGCACTGCATCATGTACACTTGCAGTACAATCTGATGTATGCACCTGCATCATGTACACTTGCAGTACAAATCTGATGTATGCACCTGCATCATGTACACTTGCAGCTTACAATCTGATGTATGCACCTGCATCATGTACACTTGCAGTACAATCTGATGTATGTATGCATGTACACTTGCAGTACAATCTGATGTATGCACCTGCATCATGTACACAATTGCAGTACAATCTGATGTATGCATCATTACCATGCACATCATGTACACTTGTACAATCAGTATATCTGCAATCTGATGTATTGCACCTGCATCATGCTACTACAATCTGATGTATGCACCTGCATCATGTACACTTGCAGTATCAATTCTGATGTATGCACCTGCATCATGTACACTTGCAGTACAATCTGATGTATGCACCTGCATCATGTACACTTGCAGTACAATCTGATGTATGCACCTGCATCATGTACACTTGCAGTAACCAATCTGATGTATGCACCTGCACTGTCATCATGTACACTTGAAGTACAATCTGATGTATGCACCTGCATCATGTACACTTGCAGTTACAATCTGATGTATGCACCTGCATCATGTACACTTGCAGTACAATCTGATGTAATGCACCTGCATCTGTACCACTTGCAGTACAATCTTGATGTATGCACCTGCATATGTACACTTGCAGTACAATCTGATGTATGCACCTGCATCATGTACACTGCAATCATGTATGCACTGCATCATGTACACTTGCAGTACAATCTGATGTGATGCACCTGCATCATGTACTGCATACAAATCTGAATGTATGCACCTGCATCATGTACACTTGCAGTACAATCTGATGTATGCACCTGCATCATGTACTTGAAGTCTGATGTATGCACCTGCATCATGTACACTTGCAGATACAATCTGATGTATGCACCTGCATCATGTACACTTGCAGTACAATCTGATGTATAACCTGCATCATGTACACTGCATGTACCAATGCATCATGATCCTGTTACTGACTTGCAGTACAATCTGATGTATGCACCTGCAATCATGTACACTTGCAGTACATCTGATGATGCACCTGCATCATGTAACTTGCAGTACAATCTGATTTATGCACCTGCATCATGTACTTTGCACCAGTACAATCTATGCACCTGCATCATGTACACTTGTACAATTCTGATGTATTTGCAAACTGCATTTGTACACTTGCAGTACAATCTGATGTGCACCATGCACTAACATCATGTACACCAGTACAATGATGTATGCAATCATGTATTGCATCATTTACCTGCATCATGTACACTTGCAGTACAATCTGATAAGTATGCACAAGAAGAAAAAAAAGGGAGCATGTCACTTGTATACAGATCCTGATTATGCTCTTCTACAAGTACACTTTGCAGTACAATCTTGATGTATGATGCACAAAAAAGCTGCATCCATGTACAGCCCTTGCAGTACAATCTGATGTGGAATGCACCTGCACTCCATTTGCACCTACATGTGCAATCTGATGTATGCCTCCTGGGCATCATGTAAATCTTTGCAGTACAATCTGATGTAATGTACCACAGCTGCCATGTGCATCACTGCAATATGCCCCTCTTGCATCATGTTTGAAACCCACACTTAGCAGTACAATCTGATGATTGTTGGCAAATGCATCATGTACTGCATTATTCACAAAGCTCACCCATCATGCATTCTTGTTGCGTACACTATGCAGCCTGCATCCATGTTTTTTTTTTGCTTGTAGTACAATCTGATGTATGCCACCTGCATCATGTACTGCATATGCACCTGCTTCATGTACACTTGAAGTAATCTGATTGTATGCTTGAATACCTATGCAATACACTAGCATACAACCTGTATATGCAATCATGTATGTATGCCCCTGCATCATGTACACTTGCAGTACAATCTGATGTATGCTCCTTGCATCATGTACACTTGCATGTACATCTGATGTATCACCTGCACATGTAACTTGCAGGTACGAATCTGAGTATCACCTGCATCATGTACATGCAATTACAATCTGATGTAGCTCCATGCATCATGTATACACTTGCTGTACAATCTGATGTATGCAACGGCATCTATGTAAACTTTCAGTACAATTCTGATGTAGCACCTGCATCATTCACCTGCAGTTCAATCTGATGTATGCACCTTTGCATCCGTACAACTAGTCATTACAAAATCTGATGATGCCCTGGCATCATTTAACTGCATCATGCCACCTTGCATCATCTACATCTTTGCAGTACAAATCTGATGTATTGCATGCCATCATGTACACTTTGCCAGTACAATCTAATGTTATGCACCTGCATCATGTACACTTGCATGTACATCTGATGTATGCACCTGCATCATGTACGCTCACCTGCAACAGCATCATTGCTACACTTGCAAGTACAATCTGATGTATGCACCTGCATCAACACTTCGCAGTACAATTCTGATTGTATGCCATCCTGCATCATGTACACTCTGCAGCTACAATCGTGATGTATGCACCTGCATCATGTTACATGCAGTACACCCAATCTTGATGTATGCACCTGCATCACGTACTGCATTATGCACCTGCTTCATGTACACTGTTATTACAATCTGATGTATGCACCTGCTCCATGTACCACTTGCAGTACAAAATCTGAATGTGATGGCACCTGCATCATGTACACCATCATGGCCCACACCTGCATCATTACACTTTGCCCAGTACAATCTGATGTATGCACCTGCATCATTGTTACGCCATTTTGCACCTGCATCATGTACACTTGCTGTACAATCTGAGTATGCACCTGCATCATGTATGCACCTGCTTCATGTACAATCTGGATTGTATGCACCTGCCCATCATGTACTTGCAATCAGATGATATGCAACCTGCATCATGTACACTTGCAGTACAATCTGATGTATGCACATGTACTGCATTATGCACCTGCTTCCATGTACACTTGCAGTACAATCTGATGTATGCACCTGCATCATGTTACACTTGGCAGTACAATCTGATTATGCACCTGCATCATGTACACTTGCAGTACAATCTGATGTATGCACCTGCTAGAAGTACAATCTGATGTATGCACCTGCATCATGTACACTTGCAAGATACCAAACAATTATGGTATTGCACCTGCATCATTGTACTCATTACTGCATGCACTGCATCTATGTAACACTTGAAGTACAATCTGATTATGAACCTACATCATTACAACTTGAAGCTACAATCTGATGTAATGCAACCTGCATCATGTTACCTTGGCAGTTACATCTGATGTACCTGCATCTACACTTGCAGTACAATCTGATGTTATGCACCTGCGCATCATGTACACTTGCAGTAGCAATCTGATGTATGCACTGCATCATGTACACTTGCAGTACAATCTGATGTATGCACCTGCATCAATGTAACTACTTGCAGTTACCCAATCTGATGTATGCACCTGCATCATGTACACTTGCAGATTACAATCTGATGATGCACCAAGTGCAATAATGCTTACTGCATTTTTGCACCTGCATCATGTACACTTGCAGCACATCTGAATATATGCACCGGTACAATCATTATGCAGTTACACCTTATGTATGCACCTGCATCATGTACTGCATTACACCTTGCTTTGTACACTTGAAGTACAATCTGATGTATGCACCTGCTGCAGTATCATTATTTGCTCATGCACTGCTTCATCTTACACTTGTAGTACAATCTGATGTATGCACAATGCCTCATGTACCTGATGTATGCACCTGCATCATGTAAACTTTGAAGTACCAATCTGATGTATTGCAACCTGCATAAATGTTACACTTGCAGTACAATCTGATGTATTTGCACCTGCACATCATGTACACTCTGCAGTACAATCTGATGTATGGCACCTGCATCATGTACACTTGCAGTTACAATCTGATGTATGCACCTGCATCATTTACTTGTGTTACATATCTGATGCATGCCCCCTGCACTACACTTGCAGTACAATCTGAATGTATGCCTGAACCTGCAAAACTACAATCTGATGTATGACATCATGTACACTTGATTACAAGCTGTATGATGCACCTGTACAACTGATGTATGGCATGCACATGTACTGCATCTTCATGTCATGTACACTTGCAGTACAATCTGATGTATGCACCTCTGCATCATGTACTGCATTATGCACCTGCTTCCTGTACACTTTTTAGTACAAATCATGTATGCACCTGCATCATGTACTGCCAGTACAATCTGATGTTGCAACCTGCATTATGTACCACTTGCAGCTGATCTGATGTATGCACCTGCATCATGTATTACTTGCAGTAAATCTGCAGATATGCTCCTGCATCATGTATTCGCTGGTACAATCTGATGTATGCACCTGCATTCTGTTACACTTGCCAAGGGGGGTTGGCGCGCGGCGGCGGGAGCGGGGACAATCTGATGTATGCCCTGCCATCATGTATGCAGTACAATCTGATGTATGCACCCTGCATCATGTACCAGCTAGCATTTAACATCTGATGTCATGCCACCTCGCAATTCATGGAACTGCATCATGCACCTGCATCCATGTACCACTGGCGGGGCGCGCGGGGGAACGCTGGAGAAACCTGCCCCAAACAGTAAATCTACAGCAATAAGCCCAATTCAGACCCAACACTTGCCAGCGTTTACTCACCCTTTCCCAACAACCCAGCCCAACTGTACAATCTGCAAGGCACTCCAATATAGAATCGTGTGTCAACCATGAGGTGGGGGTTTGGGTTTGGATGGAGTTTTTTAAAAACCACAAGACCCACCCTCCATATGAAGCAAGGGCCTCAGCTCTCTTGCTGCTAATCTGGTCATGGTAGGTTTGCACTACAACCACACTTGCATGGTAGCACTACACCCAGCTTCTCTGACTAATGTATGTACCTGCATCAGTATCTTTTTTTCTGCATTAGCAACTGCATCATTGTATCTGCATGTATGCATCGTGCAATCATGTACACTTGCAGTACAAATCCTGATGTATTGCACCCTGCATCATGTGCACTTGCAGTACATCTGATGTATGCACCTGCATCATGTACACTTGCAGCTACAATCTGATGTATGCACCTGCATCATGTACACTTGCGAGTACAATCTGAGTGTATGCCACCTGGCACTACTGTACTGCAATCATGCACCTGCATCATGCTACACTTGCAAGCTACAATCTGATGTATGCAACCTGCATCCATGTACTGCATGCCAATTGCCACCCTGCTTCAATGACACTTGCAGTACAATCTGATGTATGCACCTGCATCATGTACACTTGCAGTACAATCTGATGTATGCACCCTGCATCTGTACACTTGCAGTACCAATCTGATGTATTGCACCTGCATCATGTACAACTTGCAGTAAAATCTTTGTATGGCACCTGCATCATGTAACACTTGCAGTACAATCTGATGTATGGCACCTGCATCATGGTAACACTTGCAGTACCAATCTTGATGTATGCACCTGCATTATGTGACTGCATTATCACCTGCATCATGTTACACTTGCAGTACAATCGGATGTATTGCGCCTGCATCATGGACTCCCCCATCATTTACCAGGCACTATGTGACACTTGCAGAACAATCATGATGTATGACCTGCATCATGTACTGCATTATGCCACCTGCTTCATGTATACTTGAAGTACAATCTGATGTATGCACCTACATCATTTACACTTGCAGTAACAATCGGATGATGCAACCTGCATCAATGCTCCCGAGCTAACACTTGTCCAGAGTGAGCAACTACCATGATATACTGATGCAACCCAGTCTCACCTAACACAAATAGACCACAACTCTGCAATCCTTCACCTCTCCTACGCTCGTACTCGCAACCTCGAGCACTCATAGTCTCTCACACACTATAGCACCAGTATCACAACATAACTCCACACTTCTTAATTGCACTCCTTGCCAATTTGACTGTCTGCATTATGCACCTGCATCATGATCTCTCTCT
>JAJSRW010001712.1:0-28817 GCA_022414725.1 Microglena sp. YARC | reverse complement strand
GCCCTCTGTATCTGGAACCTAGGGTAGGAGGGGTCCACTTTGAATGGCAAAGAGTAATTAGGCCATAAAGGTAACCTGGAGTAACGCCAGATACGAGTGGCAAGTGGGACCCCTCCTACCTAGGATAATAAGGCATACAAAAGGAAGGCCCATTGGAGTATCAAGTATTCATGGCTATTCCGGCATTCAATAAGGTATTGCGAGCCTTCAGTACCTTTCAGTACTTTGGCCTCTGGGCGGTACTCGCAAGTGGGCCTTCCTCCCTTAGAGGGGTCCCATTGATGGCCTATTCTGCGGGGCTATAAATGAAGTACTCGCAAGTGGCCCTCCTGGGCCTAGGAGGGGAGGGGTCCCACTTGATATTAGGCAGCTTTTTCTTTACTTTAGCTGCCTAATATAATATAAGGCTTGAATGCCAGATACAGATACAGATACAGGGGCATGAAGGTACTTGAAAGGTACTTGAATGCCAGGGGAATAGGCCATTAAGGTACTTGAATAAGAAAAGTCTGCCTATGGATGGTAATACTCGCGGGTACCTTAATGAAATGCCTAAGCTTAGTATCCGCCGTAGACATAGACATAGGCGGTACTAGCTAACCCAAAGGGGGCCCTACCCTACCAAGTACCTTAATGGCCCCTGTACCTGGGCATTCAATCAAGCCTTATATTTATTATATAGGCAGCTAAAGTAAAGAAAGCTGCCTAATATAAGTGGGACCTCCTCCTCCCTCCCCTCCCCTCCCTAGGATAAGGGGCATTACAAAAAAGGAAGGGAAGGGGCCACTTACTGCGAGTACCTTAATGCCCAGAGGGCCCAAAAGGTACTTGAAGGCTCGCAAGTACTTAATGCCCAGAGGGCCCTAAAGGTACTTGAAGTACCCGCGAGTATTAGGCAGCTTTTATTTTAGCTGCCTATGGTAATACTTGGCGAGTCTTAGTCTTAGGCAGCTTTTCTTTCTTCAAGTACTTGAGGGCCCTGTATCTGTATCTGGGCATTAAGGTACTCGCAAGTGGCCCTTTTTGTAATGCCCCCTTAATTTATGCCCTTATCCTTCTCCTAGTAGGTAGGGTAGGGTAGGGTCAGGTAGGGTAGGTAGGGTAGGGTAGGGTAGGGTAGGGTAGGGTAGGGTAGAGGGTCCCACTTCAAGTCTTACCATACCATACCATACCATAGGCAGCTAATAGAAAGCTGCCTAATAAAGACTTGCGAGTACTTTAATGCCCAGATACAGATACAGGGGCATTAAGGTACTTGGAATGCCCATAAAAGAGTCATAGGCCCTAAAAGGTACCTGCAAGTATTAGGGCAGCTTTTCTTTCCTTTAGCTGCCTATGGTAATACTTGGCAAGTCTTGCCTTAGGCAGCCTTTATTTAATGCCCAGAGAAAGGCCATAAAGGTAGCTGGAGTACCTTCAAGTCTTAGGCAGCTAAAGTAAAAGAAGGGCTGCCCAAGACTTGCCAAGTATTAGGCACTAAAATAAAATAAAAGCTGCCTATGGTAATACTCGGGTACCGCCCAGAGGGCCATAAAGGTACCTGGGTACCTTTATGCCCAGAGACAGAGGGCCATCAAGTGGGACCCTCCCTACCCTAGGATAAGGGGCATTAGATAAAGGGGCCCACTTGCGCGAGTACCTTAATTTAATGCCCAGGATACAGCATCAGGGCCCTCAAGGTACTTTAAATGCCCAGGTAAGGGGAATAGGCCATAAAGTACTTGAAGAAAGGCTGCCCAAGACATTGCGAGTACTTTTTCAAGTACCTTAATGGCCTATTACCGGGCGGTACTCCAAGTACCTAATGGCCTATTCCTCTGGGCATTAAGGTACTTGCGAGTATTATATTAGGCAGCTTTTCTCTTAGCTGCCTAATACTTGGCAAGTGGGCCCTTTATCTAATGCCCCGAGGGAGGGGTCCCACTTGATGCCCAGGGGTATAGGCCATTCAAGTACCTTCATGGCCCTCTGTATATGGGCATAAATAAAGTCTTAGGCAGCTAAAATAAAGGCTGCCCATGGTAAGACTTGCGAGTACCGCCCAGAGGAATAGGCCATAAAGGTACTTGAAAGGTACTCGCAAGTCTTGGTCAGCTTTACCTTTACCTGCCTAAGACTTTGAAGGTACTTGAATGCCCATAAAAGATACATATACATATACAGATACAGGGGCCCTAAAGAAAGGTACTTGAAAGGTACTTTAAGTTACTTGGTATTCTATTATTATAAAAAATCTGGCATAAAATCAATATCTTTTTAACTTTCCAAGTACTTTAGGCCACCTATCTGTTTATATGGGCATAAAATCAAGCCTTATATTATATTATATTAGGCAGCTAAAGTCAAGAAAAGTGCCTAATATAAGTGGGACCCCTCCCGACCTACCTACCTAGGATAGGATAAGGGGCATTACAAAAAGGGAAGGGAAGGGAAGGGGCCCACTTGCGAGTACTTCATGCCCAGATACAGGGGCATTCTAGTACCTTCATGCCCCTGTACCTGGGCGGTACTCGCAAGTGGGCCCTTTATCTAATGCCCCTTATCCTAGGGTAGGGAGGGGTCCCACTTGAAGGTACTTGAAGGCTCGGCAAGTACCTTTATTGAATGCCCAGAGGGGCCTAAAGGTACTTGAAGGTACCCGCGATTATTAGGCAGCTTTTCTTTATTCAAGTACCTTTCAAGTACCTTAATGCCCCTGTATCTGGGCGGTACTCGCAAGTGGGCCCCTTACCGTAGGGGTCCCACTTGATGGCCAATTACCTGGGCATTAAATCAAGCCTTAGGCAGCTACTATAAAAGCTGCTAATATCAAGTGGGACCCCTCCTACCCTACCCTAGGGGTCCAGGAGGGGCCCATATCTGTTGCGAGTACCTTGATTGCCAGAGTAATAGGCCATTAAGGTACTTGAAGGTCGCAAGTACCTTTATTTAATGCCCATATACAGAGGGCCATTAAGGTACTTGAAGGTACTCCAGGTACTTTAGGGCCTATGACTCTTTATGGGCATTCAAGTACCTTTAGGGCCTATTCCCCTGTACCTGGGCATAAAATAAAGGTACTCGCAAGTCTTGGGCAGCCTTTCTTGTAGCTGCCTAAGACTTGAAGTGGGACCCCTACCTACCCTACCCTAGGATAAGGGGCATTAAATTAAGGGGAGGGAAGGGAAGGGGCCACTTGCGAGTACCTTCAAGTCTTACCATCATAGGCAGCTAAAGGAAAGGAAAGGAAAGTCAAGGCTGCCCAAGACAAGACTTGCCAAGTATTACCATACATACCATAGGCAGCTAAAGTAAAAAGAGAAGCTGCCTATGGTAATACTCGCGGGTACTTAATTTAATGCCCAGAGTAATAGGCCATAAGGTTACCCGGAGTTACCTTAATTTTATGCCCATAAAGAGTCATAGGCCATTAGGTACTTGAATGCCCAGATACAGGTACAGGGGCCCTAAAGGTACTTGAAAGGCTGCCCAAGACAAGACTTGCCAAGTATTACCTTAGGCAGCTAAAGTCAAAGAGGGCCTATGGTATGGTAATACTCGCGGGTACCCTTAATTGAATGCCCAGAGGGCCAAAAGGTACCTGGAGTACTTTATTTAATGCCCATAAAAGAGTCATAGGCCATCCAAGTACCTTTATTTTATGGCCCTCTGGGCATTCAAGTGGGACCCCTACCGAAGGGGCCCACTTGCGAGTACCGCCCAGGGGAATAGGCCATTAAGGTACTTGAAGGTACTCGCGAGTCTTACCATAGCAGCTTTCTTTACTTTAGCTGCCTATGGTATGGTAAGACTTTAAGTGGGACCTCCCTACCTAGGGGGCATTAGATTAAGGGAAGGGGCCCACTTGCGAGTACCTTAATTAAATGCCCAGGTACAGGGGCCCTAAAGGTACTTGAATGGCCCTCTGTATATGGGCGGTACTCCAGGTACTTCTAGTGGGACCCCTCCCTACCCTACCTAGGGTAAGGGGCATTCAATTAAGGGCCCACTTACTTGCCAAGTATTACCATACCATAGGCAGCTAAAGTCAAAGAGGGCTGCTAATACTCGCGGGTACCGCCATATACAGAGGGCCGGTACCTGGAGTACCTTAATGCCCCTTGAGGGGGCCATCAAAGTGGGGCCCCTACCGAAGGGGCCCACTTGCGAGTACCTTCTAGTACTTTATTTAATGCCCCTGTATCTTTTATGGGCATTCAGCCTTAGGCAGCTAAATAAAAGCTGCCTAATATAAGGCTCGCAAGTACCGCCCAGATACAGGGGCATTAAATAAAGGTACTAGAAGGTACTCGCAAGTGGGCCCTTCCCTTAATCTAATGCCCTTATCCTATCCTAGGGTAGGGAGGGGTCCCACTTGAATGCCCAGGTAATTGGCCTCAAGGTACTTTCAAGGTACTTGAATGGCTATGACTCTGGGTAAGCTAGTACGCCCTAAGCTAGTGCCGCCGTAGGCATAGGCGGTACTAGCTAGTGGGCCCCCAAAGACAAGGGGCCTTAGGGGGGTCCAAGTGGCCCCCTAGGGGGTCCACCCGCCAAGTATTAGGCAGCTAAAATAAATAAAAGCTGCTATAGTAATACTCGCGGGTACCTTCAAGTACCTTCAAGTGGGACCCCTCCCTCCCTAGGGGGAGGGGGCCACTTGCGAGTACCGCCCATAAAAAGATACAGGGGCCATTAAGGTACTTGAATGGCCTATTCCCCTGTATCTGTATCTGGGTAAGCTAGTACGCCCATAAAAATAGGCGGACTAGCTAGTGGGCCCCCCAAAGCCAAAGGGGGCATTAAGGTACTCGCAAGTGGGCTCCTCCCTTAATGTAATGCCCCATACCCTAGGGTAGGGAGGGGAGGGGAGGGGAGGGGAGGGGAGGGGAGGGGAGGGGAGGGGTCCCACTTCAAGTCTTAGGCAGCTAAAATAAAAGAAAGAAAAGCTGCTATGGTAAGACTCGCGAGTACCTTCAAGTACCTTCATGGCCCTCTGTATCTGTATCTGTATCTGTATCTTTAATGGGCATTAAATAAGGTACTTGCGAGCCTTCAAGTACCTTTTGGGCCCTGTACCTGGGCATTCTAGAAAGGTACTCGCAAGTGGGCCCCTTCCCTTCCCTTTTTTGTAATGCCCCTTATCCTAGGGAGGGGAGGGGTCCCACTTGATATTAGGCAGCCCTTCTTTTACTTTCTTTAGCTGCCCTAATATAAGGCTTGAATGCCATAAAAGGTACAGGGGGAATAGGCCATTAAGGTACTTGAAAGGTACTTGAAAAGCTACCTAATACTTGATAAAAAGTCGCCTTAATATTAATACCGCTCCAGCTAGCGGGTATCACCTACGTGGAATTTTAGGTAGACCTATTGGTAGACCTAAGGGGCCCACTTGCCAAGTATCAAGTATTAGGCAGCTACAGGAAGTCATCACAGAGTTGATAATAGAAGGAAAGTATAATAACCCATGACCTCTCCTTAGAAAGTCGTGCCCCTTAGGGATACAAGCATCGCCAAAGGTGTAGCCGGTCGTCTCCAAGATATCTAGGTATTTACTTTAAGAAAGACAGTGCCTTATCAACTTCATGTGATGTGTTTCTGACTGTTTTAGGGCCACTTCAAGTCTTAGGCAGCTAAAGGAAAGAAAGCTGCCTCCAAGTACCTTCATGGCCCCTGTATCAGGGCGGTACTACAGGTACCTTTCAAGTACCTTCAAGTCTTACCATAGGCAGCTAAAGTAAAGAAAAGCTGCCCAAGACTTGCCAAGTATTACTATAGGCAGCTTTTCTTGACTTTAGCTGCCTATGCTATGGTAATACTCGCGGTACCTTAAGGCCCAGAGGAATAGGCCATCAAGGTACCTGGAGTACCTAAATGCCCATAAAGAGTCATAGGCCATTAAGGTACTTGAATGGCCCCTGTATCTGTACCTTTTATGGGCATTCAATCAAGCCTTATATTATATTATATTAGGCAGCTAAAGTCAAGAAAAGCTGCCTAATATCAAGTGGGACCCCTCCCTCCCCTCCCCTCCCTAGGATAAGGGGCATTACAAAAAGGGAAGGGAAGGGAAGGGAAGGGGCCCACTTACTTGCGAGTACCTTCATGCCCAGGTACAGATACAGGGCCATTCAATGAAGGTACTTGAAGGCTCGCAAGTACCTTTATTTAATGCCCAGAGGTATAAGCCATAAAATAAAGGTACTTGAAATAAAGGTACTCCAGGTACCTTGAGGGCCTATGACTCTTTTATGGGCATTCAAGTGGGGCCCCTCCTACCCTAGGGTAAGGGGCATTCAATTAAGGGGCCCACTTACTTGCCAAGTATTACCATACCATAGGCAGCTAAAGTAAGAGAAAGAGCTGCCTAATATAATACTCGCAAGTACCTTTATTGAATGCCCAGGTACAGGGGCCATTCAAGTACCGGCCAATTCCCCTTGAGGGGGCATAAAGGTACTCGCAAGTGGGCCCCTTCCTTCATCTAATGCCCCTTATCCTAGGGTTAGGGTAGGGAGGGGTCCCACTTGAAGGTACTTGGAGTACCTTCATGCCCAGGTACAGGGAATAGGCCATTAAGGTACTTTAAGGTACTAGCTTACCAGAGACAGAGGTATAGGCCATCAAGAAAGGTACTATTAATTGGAGTACCTTAATTTAATGCCCGGGCACAGGGGCCATAAAGAAAGGTACTTGGTTGCAATATGCATTGCAACGTACGAACCTAACCCACCATAGACAGAAGTGAGCCTCCAAGGGGCCTGTTTATAATCTGAAAGGGCCTTCTATTTTTTATAAAAATCTGGTATAAAATTAATATCTTTTTTAATATCATGGACCGGCCAACATAAGTAAGAATCGATATCAAATGAAACTGAACTGATATGATATCAAATGAACTGATCTGATCTGATCTGATCTGATCTGATCTGATCTGATCTGATCTGATCTGATCTGATCTGATATCAAATGAAATGATCTGATATCAAATGAAATGATCTGATATCAATGAAATAATCTGATATCAAATGAAATAATCTTGATATCAAATGAAATAATCTGATATCAAATGAAATAATCTGATATCAAATGAAATTCAATGAAATTCAATCCAATTCAATCCTACCAATCAAAATGCAATTGTAATAACCATTCAAGTACCTTTCAAGTACCTTGATTTCAAGTACCTTTCAAGTACCTTTCAAGTACCTTGATTTCAAGTACCTTTCAAGTACCTTGATTTCAAGTACCTTTCAAGTACCTTTCAAGTACCTTTCAAGTACCTTGATTTCAAGTACCTTTCAAGTACCTTTCAAGTACCTCAATGGCCTATTCCCCTGTATCTGTATCTTTTATGGGCATTACATTTAGGTACTCGCAAGTGGGGCCCCTTCCCTTCCCTTCCCTTCCCTTCCCTACCCTTCGGTAGGGGTCCCACTTAAAGTCTTAGGCAGCTAAAGGAAAGTCAAGAAAAGCTGCCCAAGACAAGACTTGCCAAGTATTACCATAGGCAGCTAAAGGAAAAGCTGCCTAATACTAATACTCGCGGGTACCTTCAAGTACCTTAATGGCCTATTTACTCTGGGCATTAAATAAAGGTACTTGCGAGCCTTATATTAGGCAGCCTTCTTTTACTTTAGCTGCCTAAGACTTGAATGCCCCCCTTTGGCCTTTGGGGGGGTTAGCTAGTACGCCTATTCCTAGGGGCGTACTAGCTTACCTAGAGGGCCATTAAGGTACCTGGAGTACCTTAATGCCCAGAGTCAGAGGCCCTAAAGGTACTTGGATGTATGTATCTGGTATCTGTATCTGTATCTGTATTGTATCTGTATCTGTATCTGTATCTGTATCTGTATCTGTATCTGTATCTGTATCTGTATCTGTATCTGTATCTGTATCTGTATCTGTATCTGTATCTGTATCTGTATCTGTATCTGTATCTGTATCTGTATCTGTATCTGTATCTGTATCTGTATTAAAAGGTATCTGTATCTGTATCTGTATCTGTATCTGTATCTGTATCTGTATTAAAAGGTATCTGTATCTGTATCTGTATCTGTATCTGTATCTGTATCTGTATCTGTATCTGTATCTGTATCTGTATTAAAAGGTATCTGTATCTGTATCTGTATCTGTATCTGTATTTTAAGGTATCTGTATCTGTATCTGTATCTGTATCTGTATCTGTATCTGTATCTGTATCTGTATCTGTATTAAAAGGTATCTGTATCTGTATCTGTATTTAAAGGTATCTGTATCTGTATCTGTATCTGTATCTGTATCTGTATCTGTATCTGTATCTGTATCTGTATTAAAAGGTATCTGTATCTGTATCTGTATCTGTATCAAAAGGTATCTGTATCTGTATTTAAATGTATCTGTATCTGTATCTGTATCTGTATTAAAAGGTATCTGTATCTGTATCTGTATCTGTATCTGTATTAAAAGGTATCTGTATACTTGATGTATCTGTATCTGTATCAAAAGGTATCTGTATCTGTATCTGGGCATAAAGGTACTCCAGGTACCTTGAGGGCCTATGACTCTTTTATGGGTAAGCTAGTCCGCCTATGTATATGGTCGGTACTAGCTTACCCAGAGGTATAGGCCATTAAAGTACCTTTCTAGTACCTTTCTTTAGGGCCCTGTATCTGTACCTTTAATGGGCATTCCAAGTACCTTCAAGTGGGACCCCTCCCTACCCTAGGGGCCCAGGAGGGGGCCACTTGCGAGTACCTTTATTTAATGCCAGATACAGGGAATAGGCCATAAAATAAAGGTACTTGAATGGCCCTGTATATGACTCTTTATGGGCATAAAGGTACTCCAGGTACCTTGATGGCCTATGACTCTGGGCATAAAATAAAGGTACTCCAGGTACCTTTCTTTATGGCCTATTTCTCTGGGTAAGCTAGTACCTTAATTGAATGCCCTAGGAATTCAATAGGCGTACTAGCTAGTGGCCCCCTTATACTTATACCCCAAAGCCAAAGGGGTATCAAGTCAAGTGGGACCCCTCCCGACCCTAGGGGGCATTAGATTAAGGGAAGGGGCCCACTTGCGAGTACCTTTCTATAATGCCCAGGGTAATTGGCCATCAAGGTACTTGAAGGGGCATTTAATTAAGGTACCCGCGAGTATTATATTAGGCAGCTAAAAGAAAAGCTGCCTATGGTATGGTAATACTTGGCAAGTCTTACCATGGGCAGCCTTTCTTGTAGCTGCCTAAGACTTGAAGGTACTTGGAGTACCGCCAGATACAGATACAGGGGCCATCCAAGTACCTTTATGGCCTATTACTCTTTTATGGGCATTAAATCAAGTCTTATATTAGGCAGCTAAAGGAAAGGTAAAGCTGCCCAAGACTTGCGAGTACCGCCCAGAGTAATAGGCCATTAAGGTACTTGAAAGGTACTCGCAAGTCTTGTCTTGTCTTGTCTTGGGCAGCCTTGACTTTCCTTTCCTTTAGCTGCCTATGGTATGGTATGGTATGGTAAGACTTTAAGTGGACCCTACCTACCCTACCCTACCCTAGGATAGGATAGGATAGGATAGGATAGGATAGGATAGGATAGGATAGGATAGGATAGGATAGGATAGGATAGGATAGGATAGGATAGGATAAGATAAGGGGCATTAGATTAAGGGAAGGGAAGGGAAGGGAAGGGAAGGGGCCCACTTGCGAGTACCTTTATTTTATGCCCAGAGTAATAGGCCATAAAATAAAGGTACTTGAAAGGTACTTGAAGGTACTAGCAAGTATTAGGCAGCTTTTATTTTAGCTGCCTATGGTAATACTTGGGGAGGGGTCCCACTTGGTAGCTGCCTAATACTTGGGGGGTTAGCTTGTCCGCCTATGTATATGGTCGGTACTAGCTTACCCATAGATATAGGCGGACTAGCTAACCCCCCAAACCAAACCAAAGGGGTATAAAAGTACCTTAATGGCCCTCTGTATATGGGCATCAAGTGGGACCCCTCCCCTCCCCTCCCCTCCCTAGGGTAAGGGGCATTAGATTAAGGGAAGGGGCCCACTTGCGAGTACCTTCAAGTACCTTCAAGTACCTTCAAGTACCTTCAAGTGGGACCCCTCCCCTCCCTAGGGGCCAGGAGGGGCCCACTTGCGAGTACCTTTATGCCCCTTATACCCTTGAGGGGGCGGTACTTGAATGGCCCTATGGGCATTAAGGTACTTGCGAGCCTTCAAGTACCTTAATGGCCCTCTGTATCTGGGCATAAAATAAAGGTACTCGCAAGTGGGCCCCTTCCCTTCCCTTAATCTAATGCCCCTTATCCTAGGGTAGGGAGGGGTCCCACTTGATATTAGGCAGCTTTTCTTTACTTTAGCTGCCTAATATAATATAAGGCTTGATTGAATGCCCATAAAAGGTACAGATACAGGGGGCCATTAAGGTACTTGAAGAAAAGCTGCCTATGCTATGGTAATACTCGCGGGTACCTTCAAGTACCTTCAAGTGGGACCCCTCCCTACCCTACCCTACCCTAGGGGTCCAGATACAGAGGGGCCCACTTGCGAGTACCTTTATTTTATGCCCATAAAAGGTACAGGTACAGGGGCATTCAATTAAGGTACTAGAATGCCTCTGGTAAGCTAGTACCTTAATTGAATGCCCTAGGAATAGGCGTACTAGCTAGTGGGCCCCTTATACCCCAAAGCCAAGGGGTATAAGGGGCATTAAATAAAGGTACTTGCGAGCCTTATATTATATTAGGCAGCTTTTTCTTACTTTAGCTGCCTAAGGCTTGAATGCCCAGAGTAATAGGCCATCAAGTGGGACCCTCCCTACCCTAGGATAAGGGGCATTAGATAAAGGGAAGGGAAGGGAAGGGAAGGGAAGGGAAGGGAAGGGAAGGGAAGGGAAGGGAAGGGAAGGGAAGGGGCCCACTTGCGAGTACCTTCATTGAATGCCCAGGGTAATTGGCCATAAAATAAAGGTACTAGAAGGTACTCGCAAGTGGGCCCCTCCTGGGCCCTAGGGAGGGGAGGGGTCCCACTTGATATTAGGCAGCCCTTCTTTGAGCTGCCTAAGGCTTGAATGCCCAGAGCCATAGGCCATCAAGTGGGACCCCTACGGGCCACTTGCGAATACCGCCCAGGGTAATTGGCCATAAAATAAAATAAAGGTACTTTAAAGGCACTTGGAAGGTACCTGGAGTACCTTCAAGTACCGGCTTATACCTCTTTTATGGGCATTAAATAAAGGTACTTGCGAGCCTTATATTAGGCAGCTTTTCTTTTCTTGTAGCTGCCTAATATAAGGCTTGAATGCCCAGGAGACCGTTACTTGGTCTATTATTATAAAAAATATGCATAAAATTAATTACCTTTGTATATTTAAAGGCAACTGCCTTAGCCCCCACTTGGCCGTATAAAACCAATCAGTGGCGTGGCGTAACGAAAGTTCACTTAGTGGCGTAACGAAAGCTCACTCAGTGGCGTAAGAATTAAGTAAGTATGAGTTTGGTACTGGATCAGCATGAGTTTGTTACTGGCTCAGCATGGGTTTGTTACTGGATCAGCATGAGTTTTGTTACTGGCTCAGCATGGGTTTGTTACTGGCTCAGCATGGGTTTGTTACTGGCTCAGCATGGGTTTGTTTACTGGCTCAGCATGGGTTTGTTACTGGCTCAGCATGAGTTTGGTACTTAATTATTACGATTTTTACTTGGAATAAGTTACGATTAAAGTTGTTCCGGTTCTACTAAAATTTTATTTGCTTTGACGGGCTTGCCTTCCTAATGGTGGAGACGCTATGAAACTGGGTAAACTAAATACTCCCGTAATAAATATTGATGAACTGGTATTTTATGGTAAGGTAAGGTAAGGTAAGGTAAGGTAAGGTAAGGTAAGGTAAGGTAAGGTAAGGTAAGGTAAGGTAAGGTAAGGGGCCCACTTGAGGCAGCTTTTTACTTTAGCTGCCTATGGTAAGACTTGAAAAATATAAATCTAAAAAAAGATATTAATTTTATGCCAGATTTTTTATAATAATAGACTAAGCTTTTGCATGCTAGAGTGGCCCCCTTTAGAGTAGAGGCCCACTTAACTTATAGGAAAGCTAAACTTTTAAGTGAGTAAGTAACCAAGTGGCCCTCAGTCAGTGCCTTGGCAGCCAGGAAGGCCCACTTGCTAAAAGTAGCTATAGAATTAAGAATTAGAATTAGAAATTAGAATTAGAATTAGAATTAGAATTAGAATTAGAATTAGAATTAGAATTAGAATTAGAATTAGAATTAGAATTAGAATTAGAATTAGAATTAAATGTTGTTTAAGCATTAATAACTAGAAGATGGGCTTGGAAGCAGCCATTCTACAATGAAAGCGTAACAGCTCACTAGTTTAGCCTAACAACGTATATATGTTTGGTACATGAAAATGCCGAAGCTTGTTAGTAGATCGTCTTAGCTATGTCTATGTCTATGCCGATGCCTATTCAATATCCCTATCCCATCATCCTATCCCTATCCCTATCCTAATCTTCTATCCTATCCTATCCTATATCCTATCTTATCCTTCTCTGACTTTACACTAGAAGACAAATGTCTTTCTTTATTTTTAAAAAGATTTATGAGATGCCTTTTTGAGCTACTTAGGAAATCCATTAAACCTCAACGTTGTGAGTTGCTCTACCTTCTGCGAAACTGTACAAATAAGGATCTAATTTTAGGCGAGGAATCTAAACTAACAAGTCATCCAATGTCTGCAACAGACCACTGGTTCGGACCATGGAAAAAACCATGTCTGCCGTAATTAGCTCGCTCAGGCTCGTCCAAAAGCATCATATAATCTTTTTTTAAAAAAATTAGTCTCTCTTAAGTAAGATCCAGAACGACATAGGATATAGGAGATATATCATAGGTCATGCTTAGGATAGATGTAGGATAGGGCATAGTGATCATAAGCAGCAGGCAACATAGACATAAAGAAGGTCTCGGGTCTTAAAATGCTCGCATTTCAATGTACCCCGTTGGTTAAGGCTACACTAGTAATTCATTTAGAATGCTGCTTCCAAGCCCCATCTTTTCTTATTATTAATCTTCATTTAATTCTAATATCTAATTTCAATTCTAATTCTAATTCTAAATTCCTAATTCTAAAATTCTAATTCTAATTCTAATAATTCTAATTCTAATTCTAATTCTAATTCTCTTATATTACTTTTAGCAAGTGGCCTCCCTGGGCTGCCAAGGCACTGACTGAGGGCCACTTGGTTACTTACTCACTTAAAAGTTTTAGCTTTCCTATAAGTTAAGGTGGCCCTACTCTAAAGGGGGCCACTCTAGGCATGCAAAAGCTTAGTCTATTATTATAAAAATCTGGCAAAAATTAATATCTTTTTTAGATTTATATTTTTCAAGTCTTACCATAGGCAGCTAAAAGTAAAAGCTGCTCAAGTGCTGGGCCCTTACCTTACCTTACCTTACCTTACCTTACCGTTACCTACCTTACCTTACCTTACCTTACCTTACCTTACCTTACCCTTACCATAAAATACCAGTTCATCAATATTTATTACGGAAGTATTTAGTTTACCCAGTTTCATAGCGTCTCCATCCATTAGGAAGGCAAGCCCGTCAAAGCAAATAAAATTTTAGTAGAACCGGACAACAACTTTAATCGTAACTTATTCCAAGTAAAATCGTAATAATTAAGTACCAAACTCATGCTGAGCCCAGTACAAACCCATGCTGAGCCAGTAACAAAAACCATGCTGAGCCAGTAACAAACCCATGCTGAGCCAGTAACAAACCCATGCTGAGCCAGTAACAAACTCATGCTGATCCAGTAACAAACCCATGCTGAGCCAGTAACAAACTCATGCTGATCCAGTACCAAACTCATACTTACTTAATTCTTACGCCACTGAGTGAGCTTTCGTTACGCCACTAAGTGAACTTTCGTTACGCCACGCCACTGATTGGTTTATACGGGCCAAGTGGGGGCTAAGGCAGTTGCCTTAAATATACAAAGGTAATTAATTTATGCATATTTTTTATAATAAAGACCAAGTAACGGTCTCCTGGGCATTCAAGCCTTATATTAGGCAGCTACAAGAAAGAAAAGCTGCCTAATATAAGGCTCGCAAGTACTTTATTTAATGCCCATAAAAGAGGTATAAAGCCGGTACTTGAAGGTACTCCAGGTACCTTCCAAGTGCCTTTAAAGTACCTTTATTTTATTTTATGGCCAATTACCCTGGGCGGTATTCGCAAGTGGGCCCGTAGGGGTCCCACTTGATGGCCTATGGCTCTGGGCATTCAAGCCTTAGGCAGCTCAAAGAAGGGCTGCCTAATATCAAGTGGGACCCCTCCCTCCCTAGGGGCCCAGGAGGGGCCCACTTGCGAGTTACCTTCTAGTACCTTTATTTTATGGCCAATTACCCTGGGCATTCAATGAAGGTACTCGCAAGTGGGCCCTTCCTTCCCTTCCCTTCCCTTCCTTCCCTTCCCTTCCCTTCCCTTCCCTTCCCTTCC
Organism: Microglena sp. YARC; assembly: GCA_022414725.1. Lineage (NCBI taxonomy): Eukaryota > Viridiplantae > Chlorophyta > Chlorophyceae > Chlamydomonadales > Chlamydomonadaceae > Microglena > Microglena sp. YARC. The sequence continues at coordinate 14,345 of JAJSRW010001712.1, read as the reverse complement.
CTTCCTTTATCTAATGCCCTTATCCTAGGGTAGGGAGGGGTCCCACTTGATGGCCTATTACTCTGGGCATTCAAGCCTTAGGCAGCTAAAGTAAAGAAAAGCTGCCTAATATAATATAAGGCTCGCAAGTACCTTTATTTAATGCCCCTTATACCCCTTGGCTTTGGGGTATAAGGGGGGCCCACTAGCTAGTACGCCTATTCCTAGGGGCATTCAATTAAGGTACTAGCTTACCCAGAGGGCATTCTAGTACCTTAATTGAATGCCCCTGTACCTGTACCTTTTATGGGCATAAAATAAAGGTACTCGCAAGTGGGCCCTCTGTATCTGGACCCCTAGGGTAGGGTAGGGTAGGGAGGGGTCCCACTTGAAGGTACTTGAAGGTACCCGCGAGTATTACCATAGCATAGGCAGCTTTTCTTCAAGTACCTTAATGGCCCCCTGTATCTGTACCTTTTATGGGCATTCAATCAAGCCTTATATTATATTAGGCAGCTAAAGTAAAGAAAAGCTGCCTAATATCAAGTGGGACCCCCTCCTACCCTAGGATAAGGGGCATTAGATTAAGGGAAGGGAAGGGGCCCACTTGCGAGTACCTTTATTTTATGCCCAGATACAGAGGGCCATTAAGGTACTTGAAGGCTCGCAAGTACCTTAATGCCCATAGGGCCATTCAAGTACCGCCCCCCTCAAGGGGTATAAGGGGCATAAAGGTACTCGCAAGTGGGCCCCTCCTGGGCCCCTAGGGAGGGGAGGGGTCCCACTTGAAGGTACTTGAAGGTACTTGAAGGTACTTGAAGGTACTCGCAAGTGGGCCCCTTCCCTTAATCTAATGCCCTTACCCTAGGGAGGGGAGGGGAGGGGAGGGGTCCCACTTGATGCCCATATACAGAGGGCCATTAAGGTACTTTTATACCCCTTTGGTTTGGTTTGGGGGGGGTTAGCTAGTCCGCCTATATCTATGGGTAAGCTAGTACCGACCATATACATAGGCGGACAAGCTAACCCCCCAAGTATTAGGCAGCTACCAAGTGGGACCCCTCCCCAAGTATTACCATAGGCAGCTAAAATAAAAGCTGCCTAATACTTGCTAGTACCTTCAAGTACCTTTCAAGTACCTTTATTTTATGGCCTATTACTCTGGGCATAAAATAAAGGTACTCGCAAGTGGGCCCCTTCCCTTCCCTTCCCTTCCTTCCCTTAATCTAATGCCCCTTATCTTATCCTATCCTATCCTATCCTATCCTATCCTATCCTATCCTATCCTATCCTATCCTATCCTATCCTATCCTATCCTATCCTATCCTAGGGTAGGGTAGGGTAGGTAGGGGTCCCACTTAAAGTCTTACCATACCATACCATACCATAGGCAGCTAAAGGAAAGGAAAGTCAAGGCTGCCCAAGACAAGACAAGACAAGACTTGCGAGTACCTTTCAAGTACCTTAATGGCCTATTACTCTGGGCGGTACTCGCAAGTCTTGGGCAGCTTTACCTTTCCTTTAGCTGCCTAATATAAGACTTGATTTAATGCCCATAAAAGAGTAATAGGCCATAAAGGTACTTGGATGGCCCTGTATCTGTATCTGGGCGGTACTCCAAGTACCTTCAAGTCTTAGGCAGCTACAAGAAAGGCTGCCCATGGTAAGACTTGCCAAGTATTACCATACCATAGGCAGCTTTTCTTTTAGCTGCCTAATATAATACTCGCGGGTACCTTAATTAAATGCCCCTTCAAGTACCTTGATGGCCAATTACCCTGGGCATTATAGAAAGGTACTCGCAAGTGGGCCCCTTCCCTTAATCTAATGCCCCTAGGGTCGGGAGGGGTCCCACTTGACTTGATACCCCTTTGGCTTTGGGGTATAAGTATAAGGGGGCCCACTAGCTAGTACGCCTATTGAATTCCTAGGGGCATTCAATTAAGGTACTAGCTTACCCAGAGGAATAGGCCATAAAGAAAGGTACCTGGAGTACCTTTATTTTATGCCCAGAGTCATAGGCCATCAAGGTACCTGGAGTACCTTTATGCCCATAAAAGAGTCATATACAGGGCCATTCAAGTACCTTTATTTTATGGCCTATTCCCCTGTATCTGGGCATTAAATAAAGGTACTCGCAAGTGGCCCCTCCTGGGCCCTAGGGTAGGGAGGGGTCCCACTTGAAGGTACTTGGAATGCCCATTAAAGGTACAGATACAGGGGCCCTAAAGAAAGGTACTAGAAAGGTACTTTAATGGCCTATACCTCTGGGTAAGCTAGTACCGACCATATACATAGGCGGACTAGCTTACCCATAAAAGAGTCATAGGCCCTCAAGGTACCTGGAGTACCTTTATGCCCAGATACAGATACAGATACCTTTTGATACAGATACAGATACATCAAGTATACAGATACCTTTTAATACAGATACAGATACAGATACAGATACAGATACCTTTTAATACAGATACAGATACAGATACAGATACATTTAAATACAGATACAGATACCTTTTGATACAGATACAGATACAGATACAGATACCTTTTAATACAGATACAGATACAGATACAGATACAGATACAGATACAGATACAGATACAGATACAGATACAGATACCTTTAAATACAGATACAGATACAGATACCTTTTAATACAGATACAGATACAGATACAGATACAGATACAGATACAGATACAGATACCTTAAAATACAGATACAGATACAGATACAGATACAGATACCTTTTAATACAGATACAGATACAGATACAGATACAGATACAGATACAGATACAGATACCTTTTAATACAGATACAGATACAGATACAGATACAGATACAGATACCTTTTAATACAGATACAGATACAGATACAGATACAGATACAGATACAGATACAGATACCTTTTAATACAGATACAGATACAGATACAGATACCTTTTGATACAGATACAGATACAGATACAGATACAGATACAGATACAGATACAGATACAGATACAGATACAGATACAGATACAGATACAGATACAGATACAGATACAGATACAGATACAGATACAGATACAGGGGCCATCCAAGTACCTTTAGGGCCTCTGACTCTGGGCATTAAGGTACTCCAGGTACCTTAATGGCCCTCTAGGTAAGCTAGTACGCCCCTAGGAATAGGCGTACTAGCTAACCCCCCCAAAGGCCAAAGGGGGGGCATTCAAGTCTTAGGCAGCTAAAGTAAAAGAAGGGCTGCCTAATATAAGGCTCGCAAGTACCTTTATTTAATGCCCAGAGTAATAGGCCATTAAGGTACTTGAAGGTACCCGCGAGTATTAGTATTAGGCAGCTTTTCCTTTAGCTGCCTATGGTAATACTTGGCAAGTCTTGTCTTGGGCAGCTTTTCTTGACTTTCCTTTAGCTGCCTAAGACTTTAAGTGGGACCCCTACCGAAGGGTAGGGAAGGGAAGGGAAGGGAAGGGAAGGGGCCCACTTGCGAGTACCTAAATGTAATGCCCATAAAAGATACAGATACAGGGGAATAGGCCATTGAGGTACTTGAAAGGTACTTGAAAGGTACTTGAAATCAAGGTACTTGAAAGGTACTTGAAAGGTACTTGAAAGGTACTTGAAATCAAGGTACTTGAAAGGTACTTGAAATCAAGGTACTTGAAAGGTACTTGAAAGGTACTTGAAATCAAGGTACTTGAAAGGTACTTGAATGGTTATTACAATTTGCATTTTGATTGGGTAGGATTGAATTGGATTGAATTTCATTGAATTTCATTTGATATCAGATTATTTCATTTGATATCAGATTATTTCATTTGATATCAGATTATTTCATTTGATATCAGATTATTTCATTTGATATCAGATCATTTCATTTGATATCAGATCATTTCATTTGATATCAGATCAGATCAGATCAGATCAGATCAGATCAGATCAGATCAGATCAGATCAGATCAGATCAGTTCATTTGATATCATATCAGTTCAGTTCATTTGATATCGATTCTTACTTATGTTGGCCGGTCCATGATATTAAAAAAGATATTAATTTTATACCAGATTTTTTATAAAAATAGAAGGCCCTTTCAGATTATAAACAGGCCCCTTGGGAGGCTCACTTCTGTCTATGGTGGGTTAGGTTCGTACGTTGCAATGCATATTGCAACCAAGTACCTTTCTTTATGGCCCCTGTGCCCGGGCATTAAATTAAGGTACTCCAATTAATAGTACCTTTCTTGATGGCCTATACCTCTGTCTCTGGGTAAGCTAGTACCTTAAAGTACCTTAATGGCCTATTCCCCTGTACCTGGGCATGAAGGTACTCCAAGTACCTTCAAGTGGGACCCCTCCCTACCCTACCCTAGGATAAGGGGCATTAGATGAAGGGAAGGGGCCCACTTGCGAGTACCTTTATGCCCCCTCAAGGGGAATTGGCCGGTACTTGAATGGCCCCTGTACCTGGGCATTCAATAAAGGTACTTGCGAGTATTATATTAGGCAGCTCTTCTCTTACTTTAGCTGCCTATGGTATGGTAATACTTGGCAAGTAAGTGGGCCCCTTAATTGAATGCCCCTTACCCTAGGGTAGGGAGGGGCCCCACTTGAATGCCCATAAAAGAGTCATAGGCCCTCAAGGTACCTGGAGTACCTTTATTTCAAGTACCTTTATTTTATGGCTTATACCTCTGGGCATTAAATAAAGGTACTTGCGAGCCTTCAAGTACCTTCATTGAATGGCCCTGTATCTGTACCTGGGCATGAAGGTACTCGCAAGTAAGTGGGCCCCTTCCCTTCCCTTCCCTTCCCTTTTTGTAATGCCCCTTATCCTAGGGAGGGGAGGGGAGGGGAGGGGTCCCACTTGATATTAGGCAGCTTTTCTTGACTTTAGCTGCCTAATATAATATAATATAAGGCTTGATTGAATGCCCATAAAAGGTACAGATACAGGGGCCATTCAAGTACCTTAATGGCCTATGACTCTTTTATGGGCATTTAGGTACTCCAGGTACCTTGATGGCCTATTCCTCTGGGCCTTAAGGTACCCGCGAGTATTACCATAGCATAGGCAGCTAAAGTCAAGAAAAGCTGCCTATAGTAATACTTGGCAAGTCTTGGGCAGCTTTTCTTTACTTTAGCTGCCTATGGTAAGACTTGAAGGTACTTGAAAGGTACCTGTAGTACCGCCCTGATACAGGGGCCATGAAGGTACTTGGAGGCAGCTTTTCTTTCCTTTAGCTGCCTAAGACTTGAAGTGGCCCTAAAACAGTCAGAAACACATCACATGAAGTTGATAAGGCACTGTCTTTCTTAAAGTAAATACCTAGATATCTTGGAGACGACCGGCTACACCTTTGGCGATGCTTGTATCCCTAAGGGGCACGACTTTCTAAGGAGAGGTCATGGGTTATTATACTTTCCTTCTATTATCAACTCTGTGATGACTTCCTGTAGCTGCCTAATACTTGATACTTGGCAAGTGGGCCCCTTAGGTCTACCAATAGGTCTACCTAAAATTCCACGTAGGTGATACCCGCTAGCTGGAGCGGTATTAATATTAAGGCGACTTTTTATCAAGTATTAGGTAGCTTTTCAAGTACCTTTCAAGTACCTTAATGGCCTATTCCCCTGTACCTTTTATGGGCATTCAAGCCTTATATTAGGCAGCTAAAGGAAAGTAAAAGAAGGGCTGCCTAATATCAAGTGGGACCCTCCCCTCCCTAGGATAAGGGGCATTACAAAAAGGGAAGGGAAGGGGCCCACTTGCGAGTACCTTTCTAGAATGCCCAGGTACAGGGGCCCAAAAGGTACTTGAAGGCTCGCAAGTACCTTTATTTAATGCCCATTAAAGATACAGATACAGATACAGATACAGAGGGCCATGAAGGTACTTGAAGGTACTCGCGAGTCTTACCATAGGCAGCTTTTCTTTCTTTTATTTTAGCTGCCTAAGACTTGAAGTGGGACCCCTCCCTCCCCCTCCCTCCCCTCCCCCCTCCCCTCCCCTCCCTCCCTACCCTAGGGTATGGGGCATTACATTAAGGGGAGGAGCCCACTTGCGAGTACCTTAATGCCCCCTTTGGCTTTGGGGGGCCCACTAGCTAGTCCGCCTATTTTTATGGGCGTACTAGCTTACCCAGATACAGATACAGGGGAATAGGCCATTCAAGTACCTTAATGGCCCCTGTATCTTTTATGGGCGGTACTCGCAAGTGGCCCCCTCCCCTAGGGAGGGGAGGGGTCCCACTTGAAGGTACTTGAAGGTACCCGCGAGTATTACTATAGGCAGCTTTTATTTATTTTAGCTGCCTAATACTTGGCGGGTGGACCCCCTAGGGGGCCACTTGGACCCCCCTAAGGGCCCCTTGTCTTTGGGGGCCCACTAGCTAGTACCGCCTATGCCTACGGCGGCACTAGCTTAGGGCGTACTAGCTTACCCAGAGTCATAGGCCATTCAAGTACCTTGAAAGTACCTTGAGGGCCAATTACCCTGGGCATTCAAGTGGGACCCCTCCCTACCCTAGGATAGGATAAGGGGCATTAGATTAAGGGAAGGGGCCCACTTGCGAGTACCTTCTAGTACCTTTATTTAATGCCCCTGTATCTGGGCGGTACTTGCGAGCCTTATATTAGGCAGCTTTTATTTTAGCTGCCTAAGGCTTGAATGCCCATAAAAGATACAGGGGCATTAAATAAAGGTACTAGAAGGTACTCGCAAGTGGGCCCCTTCGGTAGGGGCCCACTTGATGGCCCCCTCAAGGGGCATTAAGGTACTCCAGGTACCGGCCTCTGTATATGGGCGGTACCCGCGAGTATTAGGCAGCCCTCTTTGACTTTAGCTGCCTATGGTATGGTAATACTTGGCAAGTAAGTGGGCCCCTTAATTGAATGCCCCTTACCCTAGGGTAGGGTAGGGAGGGGTCCCACTAGAAGGTACCTGGAGTACCGCCCATATACAGAGGGCCATTCAAGTACCTTTAGGGCCCCTGTACCTGGGCATTTAATTAAGGTACTCGCAAGTGGGCCCCTTCCCTTAATCTAATGCCCCCTAGGGTAGGGAGGGGTCCCACTTAAAGTCTTACCATACCATAGGCAGCTAAAGTAAAGAAAAGCTGCCTATGGTAAGACTCGCGAGTACCTTCAAGTACCTTAATGGCCTATTCCCCTGGGCGGTACTCGCAAGTGGGCCCCTTCGGTAGGGGTCCCACTTGAATGCCCAGAGGGCCATAAAATAAAGGTACTTGGATGGCCTATGACTCTTTTATGGGCATTAAATAAAGGTACTCCAGGTACCTTTTGGGCCCTCTGGGCATTCAATTAAGGTACCCGCGAGTATTACCATACCATAGGCAGCCCTCTTTGACTTTAGCTGCCTAAGGTAATACTTGGCAAGTCTTGTCTTGGGCAGCCTTTCAAGTACCTTTAGGGCCCCTGTACCTGTATCTGGGCATTCAAGTACCTTAATGGCCTATGACTCTTTTATGGGCATAAAATTAAGGTACTCCGGGTACCTTTATGGCCTATTACTGGGCATTAAATTAAGGTACCCGCGAGTATTACCATAGGCAGCTTCTCTTTTACTTTAGCTGCCTATGGTATGGTATGGTAATACTTGGCAAGTCTTGTCTTGGGCAGCCTTGACTTTCCTTTCCTTTCCTTTAGCTGCCTATGGATGGTAAGACTTGAAGGTACTCGCAAGTGGGCCCCTTCCCTTCCCTCCCCTTAATTTAATGCCCCTTATCCTAGGGTAGGGTAGGTAGGGGTCCCACTTCAAGTCTTAGGCAGCTACAAGAAAGGCTGCCCAAGACTTGCGAGTACCTTTATTTTATGCCCAGGTACAGGGGAATAGGCCCTAAAGGTACTTGGAATGCCCATAAAAGAGTCATAGGCCCTAAAGGTACCTGGAGTACCTTCAAGTACCTTAATGGCCCTCTGTATATGGGCATTAAATAAAGGTACTTGCGAGCCTTCAAGTACCTTAATGGCCTATTACTCTGGGCATCAAGGTACTCGCAACAGATAGTGGGCCCCTCCTGGACCCCTAGGGTAGGGTAGGGAGGGGTCCCACTTGATATTAGGCAGCTTTTATAGTAGCTGCCTAAGGCTTGATTTAATGCCCAGGGTAATTGGCCATCAAGTGGGACCCCTACGGTAAGGGGCCCACTTGCGAGTACCGCCCAGATACAGGGGCATTAAGGTACTTGAAAGGTACTTGAATAAAGAAAAGCTGCCTAATAATCGCGGGTACCTTCAAGTACCTTTAGGGCCCTCTGGGCATTCAATAAAGGTACTTGCGAGCCTTCAAGTACCTTCAAGTGGGACCCCTCCCTACCCTAGGATAAGGGGCATTAGATAAAGGGGCCCACTTGCGAGTACCGCCCAGGTACAGGGGCATGAAGGTACTAGAATGCCCCTGTATCTGGGCATGAAGGTACTCGCAAGTGGGCCCCTTCCCTTCCCTTCCCTTTTTGTAATGCCCCTTATCCTATCCTAGGGTAGGGTAGGGTCGGGAGGGGTCCACTTGATATTAGGCAGCTTTTCTTGACTTTAGCTGCCTAATATAATATAATATAAGGCTTGATTTTATGCCCATATAAACAGATAGGTGGCCTAAAGGTACTTGGAAGTTAAAAAGATATTGATTTTATGCCAGATTTTTTATAATAATAGGAATACCAAGTAACTTTAAAGTACCTTTCAAGTACCTTTCTTTAGGGCCCCTGTATCTGTATATGTATATGTATCTTTTATGGGCATTCAAGTACCTTCAAGTCTTAGGCAGGTAAAGGTAAAGCTGACCAAGACTTGCGAGTACCTTTCAAGTACCTTTATGGCCTATTCCTCTGGGCGGTACTCGCAAGTCTTACCATGGGCAGCCTTTATTTTAGCTGCCTAAGACTTTATTTTATGCCCATATACAGAGGGCCATGAAGGTACTTGAATGGCCTATACCCCTGGGCATCAAGTGGGACCCCTCCCTCGGGGGCATTAGATAAAGGGGCCCACTTGCCAAGTATTAGGCAGCTAAGAGAAAAGCTGCCTAATATAATACTCGCAAGTACCTTAATGCCCAGAGGAATAGGCCATTTAGGTACTTGGAGTACCGCCCAGGGTAATAGGCCATTAAGGTACTTGAAAGGTACTCGCAAGTCTTGGGCAGCCTTTCTTCAAGTACCTTTATGGCCTATTCCCCTGTACCTGGGCATTAAAGTACCTTGAGGGCCCCTGTATCTGTATCTGGGCATTAAATTAAGGTACTCGCAAGTGGGCCCCTTTATCTAATGCCCCTTATCCTAGGGTAGGGAGGGGTCCCACTTGATGGCCCTCTGTCTCTGGGCATAAAGGTACTCCAGGTACCTTTATGGCCCTCTGGGCGGTACCCGCGAGTATTACCATAGGCAGCTTTTATTTTATTTTAGCTGCCTAATACTTGGCAAGTCTTGGGCAGCCCTCTTTTACTTTAGCTGCCTAAGACTTGAAGGTACTCCAGCTACCTTTATGGCCTATTACTCTGGGCATTAAATAAAGGCTGCCTAAGGCAAGACTTGCCAAGTATTACCATAGGCAGCTAAAGGAAAGAAAAGCTGCCTAATACTTGCAGGTACCTTTAGGGCCTATGACTCTTTTATGGGCATTCCAAGTACCTTAATGGCCCCTGTATCTGTATCTGGGCATTAAGGTACTCGCAAGTCTTATATTAGGCAGCTTTTCTATTAGCTGCCTATGGTATGGTATGGTAAGACTTGAAGTGGGACCCCTACCTACCCTACCCTACCCTACCCTACCCTACCCTACCCTACCCTACCCTACCCTACCCTACCCTACCCTAGGAGAAGGATAAGGGGCATTAAATTAAGGGGGCATTACAAAAAGGGGCCCACTTGCGAGTACCTTAATGCCCAGATACAGATACAGGGGCCCTCAAGGTACTTGAAGAAAGAAAAGCTGCCTAAGACTAAGACTCGCCAAGTATTACCATAGGCAGCTAAAATAAAGCTGCCTAATACTCGCGGGTACCTTCAAGTACCTTTAGGGCCCTCTGGGCATTAAGGTACTTGCGAGCCTTCAAGTACCTTTTGGGCCCTCTGGGCATTAAGGTACTCGCAAGTAAGTGGGCCCCTTCCCTTCCCTTTTTGTAATGCCCCTTATCCTAGGGAGGGGAGGGGAGGGGAGGGGAGGGGTCCCACTTGATATTAGGCAGCTTTTCTTTACTTTAGCTGCCTAATATAATATAATATAAGGCTTGATTGAATGCCCAGGTACAGGGGCCATTAAGGTACTTGGTAGGGGTAGGGGCCCCTTTGGGGTTAGCTAGTACCGCCTATGTCTATGTCTACGGCGGCACTAGCTTAGGGCATTTCATTAAGGTACCCGCGAGTATTACCATCCATAGGCAGCTTTTCTTTATTCAAGTACCTTAATGGCCTATTCCCCTGGGCATTCAAGTACCTTTCAAGTACCTTCATGCCCCTGTATCTGTATCTGTATCTGGGCATTCAAGCCTTATATTATATTAGGCAGCTAAAGTAAAGAAAAGCTGCCTAATATCAAGTGGGACCCCTCCCCTCCCTAGGGGCCCAGGAGGGGCCCACTTGCGAGTACCTTCATTTAATGCCCAGAGTAATAGGCCATCAAGTGGGACCCCTACCGAAGGGAAGGGAAGGGGCCCACTTGCGAGTACCGCCCAGAGGGCCCTAAAGGTACTTGAAAGGTACTTGAAGGCTCGCAAGTACCTTTATTGAATGCCCAGAGGAATAGGCCATGAAGGTACTTGAAGGTACTCGCAAGTGGGCCCCTTCCCTTTTTGTAATGCCCCTTATCCTATCCTAGGGTAGGGAGGGGTCCCACTTGATGGCCCTCTGTATCTGGGCGGTACTCCAGGTACCTTTATGGCCTATTACTCTTGGCATTCAAGTGGGACCCCTCCCTACCCTAGGGGTCCAGATACAGAGGGGCCCACTTGCGAGTACCGGCCCCTTGAGGGGGCCATTAAGGTACTTGAAGGTACCCGCGAGTATTACCATAGGCAGCCCTCTTTGACTTTAGCTGCCTATGGTAATACTTGGCAAGTAAGTGGGCCCCTTCCCTTTATGTAATGCCCCTTATCCTAGGGTAGGGAGGGGCCCCACTTGAAAGAAGTGATTTTACTTTCGATCATTACAATTACTGTTCCTGTTTTACTTTGCGTAGCTTTCTTTACACTTGCAGAACGCCAAATTATGGCTTCTATGCAACGTCGTTTCGGTCCTCATGTTTCTGGTATTGGAGGCGTTTTACAACCTTTTTGAGATGGTCTCAAATTAGGTGTCAAAGAACCTATTTTACCCGAATTAAGTGCTTCAGGTGCCTTTTGTGCTGCACCAATGATTAGTTTTATCTTAAGTCAAATTTCTTGATGTGGTATCTTTATTTCGGATGCCACGTTTCAAGGACTTGTCTTATTAGCCATTAGTTCATTGGCTGTCTATGGTGTCCTATTGGCGGGATGAGCTTCCAACTCAAAATATGCTTTCTTAGGTTGTTTACGTTCGGTCGCTTTAATGGTTTCCTACGAAATTAAGTTTAGGTGCAGCTTTATTAAGCATTGCTCTCTTTATGACGGATAGTACGGGTATGAAATGTTTAAACTTTGCTGACGCCCCAACGACCGTACAGTTTGCATTATTACCCCTGTGTCATATTTTCTTAATTTGCATCTTGGCTGAAACGAAACGTGTACCTTTTGATCTACCGGAAGCTGAAGCTGAGTTGGTTGCGGGTTATAATGTTGAGTATTCGAGTTTGGGTTTTGCCTTATTCTTTATTGCTGAATATGCTAATATGGCCGTCATGAGTGCATTAGCTAGTATTTATTTCTTAGGTGGATTCTCCGCGTTAAAATTAACCGCTTTATTTTATGGGTTTTTTGAACGCGCGGTTCTTTACCTCGTTATCGTTATGACCAATTTATGCGATTGGGCTGAAAAGCATACTTGCCACTTAGTTTAGCTCTTTTTGGGCTAAACGCCAGCTTTGACTCTTTAAATAGTTTTTAATTCTAACTATAGTTACTAAATAACACCGACTATTACTATGACTATGACTATGACTATGACTATTACTATGACTATGACTATGACTATGACTATTACTATTACTATTACTATTACTATTACTATTACTATTACTATTACTATTACTATTACTATTACTATTACTATTACTATTACTATTACTATTACTATTACTATTACTATTACTATTACTATTACTATTACTATTACTATTACTATGACTATGACTATGACTATTACTATTACTATACTGTAACACCTATTTGTACCAAGTGGCCCCCTTTGGGCCTCTTGCCAAGTCTTGGGCAGCTGTAATCAAGCGGGACCCTCCCGAAGGGGCCCACTTGCCAAGTATGAATGAGGCAGCCCTCTTTTCTTTTAGCTGCCTCATACTCGCGGGTACCTTCAAGTACCTTTCAAGTACCTTTATTTTTATGGCCCCTGTATCTGTATCTGGGTAAGCTAGTACCTTAATTGAAATGCCCCTAGGAATAGGCGTACTAGCTAGTGGGCCCCCCTTATACTTATACCCCAAAGCCAAGGGGTATAAGGGGCATTAAATAAAGGTACTCGCAAGTGGCCCCTTCCCTTCCCTTCCCTTCGGTAGGGGTCCCACTTGATGGCCCCTGTATCTGTATCTTTTATGGGCATTAAATTAAGGTACTCGCAAGTGGGCCCCTCCCCTTACCCTAAGGGAGGGGAGGGGTCCCACTTGAATGCCCAGAGGAATAGGCCATTAAGGTACCTGGAGTACCTTAATGCCCATAAAAGATACAGGTACAGGGGCCATTCATTAAGGTACTTGAAAGGTACTTGGAAGGTACTTGGAGCTAGTCCGCCTATACCTATGGCGGTACTAGCTTACCCAGAGACAGATACAGGGAATTGGCCATCCAAGTACCTTTCTTTAGGGCCCCTGTATCTGTATCTGTACCTGGGCATTCAAGTGGGACCCTCCCTAGGGTAAGGGGAGGGGCCCACTTGCGAGTACCTTGATGCCCATTTAAGATACAGGGGCATTCAATTAAGGTACTAGAAGGTACTCGCAAGTGGGCTCCCCCCTTAATCTAATGCCCCTTATCCTAGGGTAGGGTAGGGAGGGTAGGGTAGGGTAGGGTAGGTAGGGTCCCACTTAAAGTCTTACCATAGGCAGCTACAATAAGGCTGCCAAGACTTGCGAGTACCTTCAAGTACCTTTCAAGTACCTTCTAGTACCTTAATGAATGGCCCCTGTATCTGGGCGGTACTCGCAAGTGGTCCCTTTATGCCCCTTACCCTAGGGTAGGTAGGGGTCCCACTTGAATGCCTCTGGGTAAGCTAGTACGCCCTAGGAATAGGCGTACTAGCTAGTGGGCCCCCTTATACTTATACCCAAAGCCAAGGGGTATCAAGTGGGACCCCTCCCTACCCTAGGGGTCCAGATACAGAGGGGCCCACTTGCGAGTACCTTGATGCCCAGGTACAGGGGCATTAAGGTACTTGAAGGGGCATTATAGAAAGGTCTCGCCAAGTGGGCCCCTCCTTACCGTAGGGGTTCCCACTTGATGGCCCCTGTATCTGGTACCTTTAATGGGCATTAAATTTAAGGTAACTCGCAAGCGGGCCCCTCTGTATCTGGACCCCTAGGGTAGGGTGGTAGGGAGGGGTCCCACTTGAATGCCCAGAGGAATAGGCCATAAAATAAAGGTACTTGGAATGCCCGTATCAATAGGCGGACTAGCTCCAAGTACTAATAATGGCCTAACTACTCTGGGTACTAGTACTTTATTTTATGCCCCTTCAAGTACCCTTTTCTTAATGGCCCTGTATCCGTATCTTTATTATGGGCATTAAAGGTAACTCCGGGTACCTTAATGGTCCTAAATGACTCTTTTATTGGCATTCAATCCAAGCCATTTATAATGAGGCAGCTGAAAATGGTAAGAAGGCTGCTAATTAATAATATAGGCTTCGCAGTCAAGTAACCATTTTCAAGTAGCTGTTAATGTCTCTCTGGGCGGTACCTATCCGCAAGTCTTGGGGCAGCCTTTAGCTGCCTAAGATTGATGTTATGCCGCAGAGAGAATAGGCCATAAAATAAAGGTACTGAAGGTGACTTGCGTGTATATCCATACCATAGCAGCTTTGAATTCTTTTTTCAAGTTACCTTAATGGCGCAATTCCCCTGTTCTGTACCTTTATGGGCATTAAAATAAAGCCTTATATATAGTGGCAGCTACAAAAAGGAAAAGAAAAGCTGCCAATATCAGTGGGAGACCCTCCCCTCCCTAGGGGCATTAGATACAGGGAAGGGGCCACCTTATCT
>JAJSRW010000950.1:22500-32090 GCA_022414725.1 Microglena sp. YARC | reverse complement strand
AAGCTTCACAGTCTATCTGATAACTAATACAAATTACTAATACTAGAAATGCCCACCAGTTTTCAGTGCCTTGGCCGCAGCCCAAGTGCATGGGTCTGTATTATGGGGAAGTTGTTACAGCGCGCTTCCCATGCATGCCAAAGGACCAATGACTACTAGAAATACGAATTTACTTTTATGATACTAATACCAAATACTAATACTTAGAAATGCCCCCAACCAGTTCAAGTGTGGCCTTGGCCGCAGCCCCATTGCATGGTTGTGAATGGGGAAGTGTTACAGCTTGCGTCATGCATGCAGAGGCCAATGACTACTAGAAAATACGAATACTTTTACTGATACTAATACAAATACTAATACTAGAAATGACCACCAGTTCACATTGCCTTGGCCGCAGCCATGCATGGTCTGTATATGGGGACAGTGTACAGCCTTGCGCTTCCCCATGGCAGGAGGGCCATGACTATCTAGATTACAATACTCTTTACTGATACCTAATACAATATGACTAAATACTAGAAATGTGCCCACCAGTTCCTAGGGCCTGGGTGCCGCGCCCCAATGGCATGTGGTCTGATATCGTGGCCGAGTGAAGCTCGTTTCCCATTTGCAAGGAGTGCCACCATTGAAACTACTAGAATACGAAATACTTTTACTGATTACTAATACAAATACTCACATACTAGAAATGCCCACCAGTTCAGTGCCTTGCCGCAGCCCCATGCAGGTCTGTATCATGGGGAAGTGTACAGCTTGCGGCTTTCCCATGCATCAAGGGAGGGCGCCAATGCTACCTAGAAATAACGAATTACTTTTACTGATACTTAATACAAATACTAATACTGAAATGCCCACCAGGTTCAGTGCCTTGGCGCAGCCCATGCATGGGGTCTGTAATTATGGGAAGTGCTACAGCTTGCGCTTCCCTGCAAGGAGGCAATGGACTACTAGATCGGAATACTTTTACTTGATACTAATACAAATACTAATACTAGAAATGCCCACCAGTCAGTGCCTTCGCCGCAGCCCATGCATGGGTCTTATGATGGTGGAAAGTGTAACAGGCTTTGCGCTTTCCCTATGACATGCCTATAAGGGCACGAGGCCCCAATATACTAGAAATACGAATACTTTACTGATACTAATACAAATACTTAATACTAGAAATTGCCCACCAGTTCAGTGCCTTGGCCGACAGCCCAATGCATGGGTCAATGCCATATGGTGGAAGTGTACAGCTGCCTTCCGATGC
This sequence comes from Microglena sp. YARC, assembly GCA_022414725.1. Classification (NCBI taxonomy): domain Eukaryota; kingdom Viridiplantae; phylum Chlorophyta; class Chlorophyceae; order Chlamydomonadales; family Chlamydomonadaceae; genus Microglena; species Microglena sp. YARC. The sequence goes on along the minus strand of JAJSRW010000950.1, from coordinate 30,838 downwards.
ATGCAAGTGAGGCCCATGACTACTAGAAATACGAATAACTTTTACTGCATACTAATACAAATACTAATTACTAGGAAATGGCCCATACCAGTTCAGTCTGCCTTTGGCCGCCAGCCCATTGCATGTGTCTGTATATGGGGAAGTGTACATGCTTGCGGCCTCCCATGATGCAAAGGAGGCCAACTGACTACTTAGAAAATACGAACTTTTACTGTTACTAATACAAATACTAATACTAGAAATGCCCAACCAGTTCAGTGCCTGGCCAACAGCCCATGCATTGGGTCTGTGTTGCGGGAAGTGTACAGCTTGCGTTCCCATGCATGCAAGGAGGCCAATGACTACTAGAAATACGAATACATTTTACTGATACTAATACAATACTAATACTAGAATATGCCACCAGTTCAAGCCTTGGCCGGCAGCCCAATGCTATGGGTCGTATCATGGGGGCAAGGTATCGTTGCCGCTTCCCATGAAGGAGGCCAATCGACTTACTAGAAATACGAATACTTTTACTGATACTAATACAAATACTAATACTAGAAATGACCCCACCAGTCAGGCCCTTGGCCAGCAAGCCCATGCATGGGTCTGTACATGGGAAGTGTACAGGCTTGCGCTTCCCAATGCATGGCAAGGAGGCCTAATGACTACTAGAAATACGAATACTTTTACTGATAGCTAATACAAATACTAGATCTACTTAGAAAATGTCCCACCAGTTCGTGGCCTTGGCCGCAGGCCCATGCATGGGTCTGTGTCATGGGGAAGTGTACAGCTTGCGCTTTCCCATGCAAATGCAAGTGAGGGGCATATGAATTACTAGAATACGGAATATTTACTTGATACTTAATACAAATACGTACATACTAGGAATATTGGCCCACCAGTTTCAGGTGCCTTGCGCAGCCCATGCATTGGGTTCTTGCATATGGGAAGTGTACAGCTTGCGGTTCCCATGCATGCAAAGGAGGGCCAAGACTTTACTAGAAATACGCGGGAAATACTTTTACTTGATACTAATTACAGACATACTAATTTACTCTGGAAATTGTCCCACCAGTTCAGTGCCTTGGCCGCAGGGCCCATGCATTGGGTTTCTGGTATATGGGGGCAAGTGTTACTTGCTTTGCGCTTCCCATGCATGCAAGGAGGCCAATGAACTACTAGAAATACGAATACTTTTACTGATACTAATACAAATACTAATACTAGGAACATGGCCCACCCAGTTCAGTGCCTTGGCCACAGACCATGCATGGGGTCGTATATGGGGAAGTGTTACAGCTTGCGCTTCCCATGGATGGCAAGGAGGCCAATGACTACTAAGAATACGGGAATACTTTTTACTATGGGATAACTAATACAAATTTACTAATACTAAGAAATGCCCCCCCCACCAGTCAGTGCCTTGCCGCCAGCCCAATGCATGGGTCTGTATATGGGGAAGTGTACAGCTTGCGCTCCATGCAAGAGGCCAATGACTACTAGAAAATACGAATACTATTTCTGATACTAATAACAAAATACTCAATACTAGAAACATGCCCACCAGTTCAGTGCCTTTTGGCCACAGGCCCATGCATGGTCTGTTGTATGGGGAAGTGTACAGCTTGCGCTTCCCATTGCATGCAAGGAGGGCCAATGACTACTCAGAAATACGAATACTTACTGATACTAATACAAATACTAATACTAGAAATTGCCCACCAGTTTCAATGCCCTGGCCGCAGCCCAGCATGGGTCTGTATATGGGGAAGTGTACAGTTGGGTGCGCCTTCCCATGCAAGGAGGCCAATGGGACTACTAGAAATACGAATTTACTTTTTTACTGATACTAATACAAATTACTAATACTAGAAATGGCCCACCAGTTCAAATGGCCTTGGGGCCGCCAGCCCCATGCATGGGTCTGTATATTGGGGAAGTGTACAGCTTGCGCTCCATGCATGCTAAGGGGCCAAATGACTACTAGAAATACGAAAATTACTTTTACGATCACTAATACAAGATACTAATACCAGAACATGCCCACCCAGTTGCAGTGCCTTGGCCGCCAGGCCCATGCATGGGTCTGTGGTATGGGGAAGTGTTACAGCTTGCGCTTCCCATGCATGCAAGGAGGCCATATGAATACTTAGAAATACGTAATTACTTTACTATACTAAATACAAATACTATACTAGAAATGCCCACCAGGTTCAGTGCCTTGGCCGCCAGCCCCCATGCATGGGGTCTGTATATGGGGAAGGTGTACAGCTTGCCGCTTCCCATGCATGCAAGCGAGGCCAATGACTACTAGGAAATACGAATTACTTTTACTGATACTAATCACAAAATTACTAGAAAATGCCCACCAGTTCAGTGCCTTGGCCGCGGCCCATCATGGGTCTGATATGGGGAAGTGTTACCAGCTAGACATCCCACAAAGATTCAAGATGCTTGCCGAGCCATGAGCAGTGGGTCGTTGGATACTGTGAGAGAGTTGTAGAGGTTGTGCGCTTCCATTAGCTGCAAGGAGGCGCAATGACTTAAACTCAGAAAATACGAATACTCTCAATACAGATAGATACTAATAAACAGAGTTCACCTTGGCCCGAGCATATAGGGAAGTGTACACAGCTGCGCTTCCCATGCAAGGAGGCCAATGACTACTAGAAACGAATACTTTTACTGATACTAATACAAAATAGAAATGCCTTGGCTAGAATGCAGCAGTTCAGTTGCCTTGCGCAGCCCCATGCTGTAATATGGGAAGTGGTAGAAAGCTTGGCTTCCATCTGCGAGAAGGGGTACATCTTATGGAATAGATTATTTTTAACTGATACTAATACAATATAATAGAAATGCCACCCAGTTCAGTGCCCTTGGGCCGCAAGCCATTGCATGGGTCTGTACATGGGGAAGTGTTACAGCTTGCGCTTCCCATCCCATGCATGGCAAGGAGGCCAAATGACTACTAGAAATACGAATACTTTTACTGATAACTAATACAATATTTAATACTAGAAATGCCCACCAGTTCAAGTTGCCTTGGACGCAGCCCATGCATGGTCTGTATATACCGGGGGAAGCTTTCCCATGTGCAAAGGAGGCCAGCTAGAAAATGAATACTTTACGTACTAATACAATTCCCTAGAATGACCCACCAGCACCTGAGGAGGCCAATATGGGAATGCTAAACTACTAGAAATACGAATACTTTTACTGATTACTAATACAAATACTAATACTAGAAATGCCCACCAGTTCAGTGCCTTGGCCGCAGCCCATGCATGGGTCTGTATATGGGGAAGTGTACAGCTTGCGCTCATGCATGCAAGGAGGCCAATGACTACTAGAAATACGAATACTTTTACTGATACTAATACAAATACTAATACTAGAAATGCCCACCAGTTTCAGTGCCTTGGCCGCAGCCCATGCATGGGTCTGTATATGGGGAAGTGTACAGCTTGCGCTTCCCATATGCATGCACAGGCCAATGACTACTAGAAATACGAAATACTTTACTGATACTTAATACAAATCTATCTAGAATATCCACCAGTTCAATGCTTGGCTCCGCGCAGCCCATGCATGGGTCCAGCTTGCGCTTCCCATGGCAAGGAGGCCAATGACTACCGAATACCTTTTACTTGATAGTTCTAGAAATGTTTGGCCGCAGCCCATGCATGGGTCTGTGTAGGGGCAGTGTACAGCTTGCCTTCCCATGCAAGGAGGCCAATGACTACTAGAAATACGAATACTTTTTACTGATACTAATACAAATACTAATACTTGGCCCCACCAGTTTCAGGGCCGTTTGGCCGCAGCCCATGCATGGGTCTGTTTATTACTGGGGAAGTGTACAGCTTGCGCCAATGCTAGAAATGTTTCAAGTGACATATCCGAATTTTTACTGATACTAATACCACCCAGAGAATTGGCCACAGCCCATGCATATACGGGAAGTGTACAGCTTGCGCTCCCATTGAAGGAGGCCAATGACTACTAGAAATACGAATACTTTTAACTGATACTAATACAAATACTAATATTAGAAAACTGCCTCACCCAGTTCAATGCCGTTGGCCACAGCCCATGCATGGGGGGGTCTGTATGGGGAAGTGTAAGCTTGCCGCTGAGTTTTCCCATGCCATGCAAGGAGGCCAATGACTACTAGAAATACGAATACTTTTACTGATACTGAATATAGAAACAAATACTTAAATGCTACAGTAAAATGCTTCCCACCAGTTCAGTGCCTTGCCACATGCTTGGCCCATGCATGGGTCTGTGTATGGGGAAGTGTACAGCTGGCGCTTCCCATGCATGGCAAGGCGCCAATGACTACTAGACATACTACTCAAATACGAATACTTTTTTTTAACTGATACTAATACAAATACTAATACTAGAAATGCCACCAGTAGTGCCTTGGCCGCAGCCCATGCATGGGTCTGTGTATATGGGGAAGTGTTACAGCTTGCGCTTTCCCATGCATGCAAGGAGGCCAATGAATACTAGAAATACGAATACTTTTTACTGATACTAATACAAAATACTAATACTAGAAATGCCACCAGTTCAGTGCCTTGGCCGCAGCCCATGCATGGGTCTGTACATGGGGGAAGTGTACAGCTTGCGCTTCCCATGCAATGCAAGGAGGCCAATGACTACTAGAAATACGAAATACTTTTACTGATACTAATACAAATACTAATACTAGAAATGCCCACCAGTTCAGTGCCTTGGCCGCAGCCCATGCATGGGTCTGTATATGGGGAAGTGTACAGCTTGCGCTTCCCATGCATGCAAGGAGGCCAATGACTACTAGAAATACGAATACTTTTACTGATACTAATACAAATACTAATACTAGACATGCCCACCAGTTCAGTGCCTTGGCCGCAGCCCATGCATGGGTCTGTATATGGGGAAGTGTACAGCTTGCGCTTCCCATGCATGCAAGGAGGCCAATGACTACTAGAAATACGAATACTTTTACTGATACTAATACAAATACTAATACTAGAAATGCCCACCAGTTCAATGCCTTGGCCACAGCCCATGCATGGGTCTGTATACGGGGAAGTGTACAGCTTGCGCTTCCCATGCATGCAAGGAGGCCAATGACTACTAGAAATACGAATACTTTTACTGATACTAATACAAATACTAATATTAGAAATGCCCACCAGTTCAGTGCCTTGGCCACAGCCCATGCATGGGTCTGTGTATGGGGAAGTGTACAGCTTGCGCTTCCCATGCATGCAAGGAGGCCAATGACTACTAGAAATACGAATACTTTTACTGAGACTAATACAAATACTAATACTACAAATGCCCACCAGTTCAGTGCCTTGGCCACAGCCCATGCATGGGTCTGTATATGGGGAAGTGTACAGCTTGCACTTCCCATGCATGCAAGGAGGCCAATGACTACTAGAAATACGAATACTTTTACTGATACTAATACAAATACTAATACTATAAATGCCCACCAGTTCAGTGCCTTGGCCGCAGCCCATGCATGGGTCTGTATATGGGGATGTGTACAGCTTGCGCTTCCCATGCAAGGAGGTCAATGACTACTAGAAATAATACTACTAGAAATACTACTACTAGAAATAATACTACTAGAAATACTAATACTAGAAATGCCCACCAGTTTAGTTACTTCGCGCTGCCCCCGGCTCAGTATATAGGGAAGTGTATAGCTTGCTCTTCCCATGCAAGGAGCGAGGTGAATGACTACTATGAAAACTAAGACTAATACCATATTAATACTAATACTAATACAAATACTAATAATAGAAATGCCCACCAGTTTAGTGGCCTTTGGCCGCAGGCCCACGGGTCTGTATATGGGGGAAGTGTAACAGCTTTGCGCTTCCCATGCAAGGAAGGTGGAAGTGCTTCCCTCTCATGTTTCCTCAAGGTTGCACTACCGCTGTAGGTGATGCAACCACTTGCCTTCTTCTTGCTGGTACACTGCCATGTACATGGGGTGGGGTGGGTGGGGTGGGGTGGGTGGGTGGTGGGTGGGTGGGTGGGTGTGGGGGGGAGTGGGGGGTGGATGGATGCGTGTGTGTGTGTGTGTGTGTGTGTGTGTGTGTGTGCAGGTGGGTGGAAGTGCTTCCCTCTCATGTTTCATCAAGGTTGCACTACCGCTGTAGGTGATGCGACCACTTGCGTTCTTCTTCTAGTACACTGCCATGTACGGTGTGTGTGTGTGTGTGTCTGTGTAGGAGGGTGGATGTGTTGTGTGTGTGTGTGTAGGGGGGGGATGTGTGTGTGTGTGTGTAGGGGGGTGGATGTGTGTGTGTGTAGGGGGGGTGGATGTGTGTGTGTAGGGGGTGGATGTGTGTGTGTTTAGAGGGGTGGATTGTGTGTGTGTGTGTAGGGGTGTGTGTGTGTAGGGGTGTGTAGGGGGTTTGTATGTGTGTGTAGGGGGGTGGATGTGTGTGTGTGTGCGTAGGGGGTGTGGATGTGTGTTTGTAGGGGGGTGGATGTGTGTGTGTCACCACCCACAAACCCACACACACACCCATACACACTCTCCTCCCCACCCCACCCCCACCCCAACCCCACACCCACACCCACACCCACACACATACCCCCCCCACACACACACAACTCACCACCAAGTAGCATGTTCTTGATGTAATCAGCTTGGGTACCACCTCCTCTAGAATCACCAAGAGGTCCAACTCACTCCACACACACGCCGCACACACAAAACACACACACTCACTCTCACACACACACACACATACACACACTCCCCCCCACCCCACCTCCCCACCCCACCCACACCACACCCACACACACCCACACACTCACCGCCACTGTTCCCGGATTTCGATTTAATCAGCTTTGGGTAAACACCTCCTCTAGAATCGCCAGGGGGTCTAACTGACTCCACAACACCGCCTCATCCACACCCACCCACACCCATATCCATACACACACTCACACTCACCCCCAAAGTAGCCTGTTTTTGATGTGATCAGATCGGGTACCACCTGCTTTAGAATCAACAGGGGGTCCAACTCACTCCACAACACTGCCTCACCCACAAACACACCCACACACTCACAAACACACACCCATACACAATCTCTCCCCCCCACACCCCACCCCCACCCCACCCCCCCACACACAAACACACACACACAGCATCCACACACACAAACACACACACATTCACAAACACACACCCATACACATCCTCCCCCCCACACACACACACCACGCCCCCCCCCCCCCACACACACACACACATCCACACACCCACATCCACACACTCACAAACACACCATACACAACCTCCCCCCCCACCCCCACCCACACCACACCCCCACACACACACACCCACACCCACATCCACACACACACACACACACTCACAAACACACACCCATACACAATCTCCCCCCCATCCCACCACACCCCCACCCACACCCCACCCACACCCACACTACACCACACCAAACACATTCCACACACTCACCCCCAAAGTAGCCAGTTTTTGACGTAATCAGCTTAGGTATCACCTCCTCAAGAATCGCCAGGGGATCCAACTCACTCCACAACACCGCCTCAGACACAAACACACACACTACCCCACAAACACACACACACACACTCACAAACACACACTCCCCCCCCCCGCCCCACAACCCACACCCCCCCCCACACACACACACACACACTCACCGCCATTGTACCGTTTTTTTATGTAATCAGCTTGGGTATCACCTCCTCAAGAATCGCCAGGGGGTCCAACTCACTCTACGACCCCACCTCCCCCCCCCACACAACACACACACACACACCACCCAACACCACACACTCACACACTCACACACACACATTCACACACACACACACTCACCGGCCCATTTGTATCCGGGTTTTGATGTAATCAGCTTAGGTATCACCTCCTCAGGAATCGCCAGGGGGTCCAACTCACTCTACAACACCGCCTCACACACAAGCACACACACTCACCCACAACACACACACACACACACTCAACATACACACACTCCCCCCCCACACCCACACACCCGCACACCACACCCACAGACACTCACCACAAACACACACACACACACACACTCACAAACACACACTCCCCCCCCATACCCCACATCCACACCACACCCACACACACTCACCCACAAACACACACACACACACACACTCACAAACACACACACACCCACACCCCACACGCCCACACCCACACCCACACACACTCACCCACAAATACACACACACCACATTCACAAACACACACTCCCCCCAACACCCCACGCCCCACATCCCACACCCCACACCCACA
>JAJSRW010000950.1:0-20000 GCA_022414725.1 Microglena sp. YARC | reverse complement strand
GAATAGTTTGGCACAGTAGACGGGAAGTTGAGTAGTTTCGGGTCTGTCCTGCCGATTGCGTACCGCAGCCTGGTGGGTGGGTGTTGGGTGGTGTTGGGTGTAGGGTGTTGGGTGGGTGTTGGGTGTTGGGTGGTGTTGGGTGGTGGTGGTGGTGGTTGGTGGGATGGATGTTGGTGGGTCGTGAGTGGTGGATGGTGACGGGAAGTTGAGTAGTTTTGGGTTTGTCCTGCCGATTGCGTAGCGCAGCCTGGTGGGTGGGTGTTGGGTGGTGTCGGGTGTTGGTGGGTCGTGAGTGGTGGATGGTGACGGGAAGTTGGGTGTGGTGGTGTTGGGGTGGTGGTGGTATTGGGGTGGGTGGGTGGTGGGTGGGAGTTGGGAGGTGGGTGGTGTTGGGTGTAGGGTGTTGTGTGGTGTGTGTTGGGTGTTGGGTGGTGGGTGGTGTTGGGTGGGTGGGTGGGTGGGTGTTGGGTGGTGGGTGGTGTTGGGTGTAGGGTGTTGTGTGGTGTGGTGTTGGGTGTTGGGTGTTGGGTGGTGTTGGGTGGGTGGGTGGGTGGGTGTGTGTTGTGTGGTGGGTGGTGTTGGGTGTAGGGTGTTGTGTGGTGTGTGTTGGGTGTTGGGTGTTGGGTGGTGTTGGGTGGGTGGGTGGGTGGGTGGGTGTTGGGTGGTGGGTGGTGTTGGGTGTAGGGTGTTGTGTGGTGTGTGTTGGGTGTTGGGTTGTTGGGTGGTGTTGGGTGGGCGGGTGGGTGTGTGTTGGGTGGTGGGTGGTTTTTTTTTTTATTTTTGTCTTTAAACATCCACTTCTGAACTCAGTTTTTGTTTTGGAGTAGATCATTGAAAACACCCTAATCCTGGGCCATGGTGTGGTAGGCCACTGGGAGGTGAAATCTTGAGATGTACAGCTATTTCAGTAGATTCCTAGGCCAAGGCTGAAGCGCAGCCTCCGACCTTGTAATAGGGGTTCGATAAGCCTTTCTTCCCGAGGTACTTTTCTTCGGAATAGCTCGCGCGGCCTCGTATATGACGCGAAATGGATTTGTATCACTAATTATCACACATCTGATGTACTGCCACCGGCCTGCCGAAAAGGCTGCTCGCGACCAAATGCGAACGCGGACGAAAAGTAGCTGCGCGCATAGCTGACACCTTCGCGAACAATATGAGCCAGACAGAATTCGATTCCGAGCAGTTTGGGTCATGTACGGCTTTGTATCATATTATTGTATCGACTTAGGGCGTTTTCGGACTTAGGCACCTATGGATATATATTATATATATATATATATATGTAATATATATATATATATATATATATATATGTATATATATATATATATATTATATATATGTATATATATATATATATATATATAATTTTGTTTTCTTTTTTTTCTTCTTTTTTTTTCTTTTTTTCTTTTTTTCCTTTTTTTCAGCACTTACTTGTCAACATCAACCGCTGCATGCTCTTGGTCCTCATAGGGATGTGTTAGGATGCTTGTTTAGTGTTGGATGTCAGCAGGGAGCCGTGCTTGCTCTTCCTGAGAGAGGTTCTGGATCCTGCCCTTCCACCAGACGTTACCTGAGGCATCTGCAGGTGGTGGTGGTGGTGGGTGGTGGTGGGTGTGTGTGTGGGGGGGGGGGGGGGGGTAGTGTTTGATGTCTGAAGGGAGCCGTGCTTTCTCCTCCGCTGTCAGGTTCTGGACTCTGCCCTTCCATCAGACTTTGCCTGAGGCATGTGCAGGGTGGTGGTGGGGTGGGTGGTCGGGTGGGTGTGTGTTAGGGGTGGTGTGTGTGGGGGGGGGTCGGGGGGAGGTGGTGGTGGTGGTGGTGGTGGTGGTGGTGGTAGTGGGTGTGTTTTGAGTGGGGTGTGGGGGGTACGTGTGTGTGTGTGTGTAGGGGGGGGGGGGGGGGGTATAGTGTTGGATGTCAGCAGTGAGCTGTTCTATCACTTCCTTTGTGAGAACCCTGACACGGCCACACACCACACAAACACACATGCACACACACTCTTACACACACACACACACACACAAACACACACACACACACACACGCACACGCACACGCACACACACACACACACACATACACACACACTCTTACACACACACACACATACACACACACACACACTCACACACACACACTCACCAGTCAATCGTACGATGTGGCGGAAGCCTGAAAGAGTGTCCACATGGTTATCACCATCATGAACAGGGAAGTGGTGATGAGCTAACATGCAACCCCGCCACTCAAAAACCATCCACCAAAACACACACGACCCCCCCCCACACACACACACACACACACACACACACACACACACACACTCACCAGTCAAACGGACGATGTGGCGGAAACCAGAAAGAGTGTCCACATGGTTGTCCCCATCATGAACAGGGAAGTGCTGAGCCAAGATCTGACGTACTGCCTTGACTTGTGAAGTACGCTTCTCCTCCCTCTCCTCCTCTTTGCTCATCAGGCAGTTCTGCCTTCTTTCACGGCCTAGGGCATGCAGCAGCCTGTGGGTGTGTGTGGGGTTGGAGTTGGGGGTTGGGGGGTGGGGGTTAGGGGTTGGGGGGGTTGGGGGGTGGGGTTGGGTGGGGTTGGGGGTTGGGGGGTGGGGTTGGGGGGGGGGGGGGGGGGGGGGGGGGGGGGGGGGGGGGGGGGGGGGGCAAGCAGCAGTGTGTGTGTGTGTGGTGTGTGTGTTGTGTGTGTGTGTGTGAGAGAATTTGTGTGTGGTGTGTGTTTGTGGGGGGGGGGAGGAGGGGAGGGAGGGCAAGCAGCAGTGTGTGTGTGTGGTATCCTCCTCACTGCTCATCATGCAATTCTGCCTCCTTTCACGGCCTAGGGCATGCAGCAGCCTGTGTGAGTGTGAGTGAGTGAGTGTGGGTGGGGTTGGGTGGGTGGGGGGTCTGTGCACGCCTCACCACCACCACCACCACCACACGCACACACACATACCACCCACCACCACCACCACCACCACGCACACACACACACACACCACCACCACCACCTACCTGTCCACCGCATATGCTGCATCCCTAGCTCCACTACATGGAGCAGTGCACACACCACCACCACACACACACTACCTCCACCCCCCCACCCCCCCACACCCCCACACACACACACACACACCACCCACCACCACCTACCTGTCCACCGCATATGCTGCATCCCTAGCTCCACTACATGGAGGCAGTGCACACCACCACCACCGCACACACACTACCTCCCCCCCCCCCCCCCCACACACACACACACACAACACACCACCACCACCTACCTGTTCCACCGACATATGCTGCATCCCTAGCTCCACTACATGGAGCAGTGCACACACCACCACCACCACACACACACTACCTCCACCCCCCTCCCACCACCACCACCACCACCTACCTGTCGACTGAGTAAGTGAGTTTGCAGCATCCCTCGCTCCACCACATGGCGCAGTGCAAACGGGGCTCACACCCCTCAGCTCATCACCCCCACCCCGACCACCACAACACACACTACCTCCCCCCCACCCACCACCCACCCACCCCAACCCTCTCCCCACAACACCACTACCACCACCTACCTGTCCACAGCATATGCTGCATTCCCTAAGCTCCACCACACGGCGCAGTGCACACCTCCCACATTTCCCCCCACCCCACCCCCACCCCACCCACCCCACTACCTCCAACCCGCCCTCACACACACACACACACTACCCCCCAACCCCCCCATCACCCCCACCTCCACCTCACCACCACCACCACCACCTACCTGTCCACCGCATATGCTGCATCCCTTGCACCACCATATGGCGCAGTGGCACACACACCTCACCTCACCCCTCTACCCCCCCCCCCCCCAACACACACACACACACACACACACCACATACACACACACACACATACACACACCTCCACCACACACACACCTTTCCACCACACCACCACCACCACCACCTAACTGTCCACCGCATATGCTGCATCCCTTGCCACCACCATATGGCGCAGTGCACACACACCTCACCTCACTCCCTCTACCCCCCCCCCCCCCCCCCCCCCCCAACACACACACACACACACACCTCCACACATACACACACCTCCACCACACACACACACCCTCCCAACACCACCACCACCACCTACCTGTCCACCGCATAGGCTGCATCCCTCGCCCCGCCACATGGCGCAGTGCACACCCGGCTCGCACCCCTCAGCTCATCACCCCCCCACCACCACCACCACACACGCACACTAACCCAACACCACCACCACCCACCACCACCGCATAGGCTGCATCCCACACCCTGCTTGCACCCCTCAGCTCGTCAGGGAACAAAGCCCACTCCTTTATCGTGAAATAACACAGCACCAACCCATTGCTGGCTTTCCTCGTCCTCTCCTCCTCCTCTTCTCGTCCTCTTCTCGTCCTCTCCTCCTCCTCTTCTCGTCCTCTCCTCGTCCTCTCCTCTCCTCTTCTCGTCTCTCTCCTCGTCCCTCTCCTACTCCTCTTCTCGTCCTCTCTCTCGTGTTTTCTTCTCGTCCTCTCCTCGTCTTCTCCTCCTCCTCTTCTCGTCCTCTTCTCGTCCTCTTCTCGTCCATTCTTCTCGTCCTGACTCCTCCTCCTCTTCTCGTCCTCTCCTCGTCCTCTCCTCCTCCTCTTCTCGTCCTCTCCTCGTCCTCTCCCCCTCCTCTTCTCGTCCTCTTCTCGTCCTCTTCTCGTCCTCTTCTCGTCCTCTCTTCGTCCTCTTCTCGTCCTCTCCTCGTCCTCTCCTCCTCCTCTTCTCGTCCTCTACTCGTCCTCTCCTCGTCCTCTCCTCGTCCTCTACTCGCCCTCTACTCGTCCTTATGAAAAACATCGTAGCGCGAATTTTTTGCCACCTGGCTGACAGACCGCAGAACACACACATACCACCCCCACCCACCACCAGTCCACCACCACGCCACCACCTGGCTGAAATTCCGCGAAACACACACACATACCACCCCCACACACCCCCACCACGGCACCACCTGGCTAACAGACCGCGGAACACACACACATACCACCCCCACCCACCACCAGTCCACCACCACGGCACCACCTACCTGTCCACCGCATAGGCTGCATCTCTCGCTCCGCCACATGGCGCAGTGCACACCCGGCTCGCACCCCTCAGCTCGTCAGGGAACAAAGCCCACTCCTCTATCGTGAAATCGAACACAGCTCCAAACCATTGCTTGCTCTCCTCGTCTTTGAAAACATCAAAGCCAGCTGAGTGGAATTTGTGCCACCTGGCCAGCAGACCGCGGACACCTAGGGCCTCCACTTCATCACGAGCGTCTGCCGTTAGGGGGGTGGCGGATGTTCGAGTGGCGACCCAGAGCGTGGAAACAGCCTGGGGGCGGGGAGGGGGGGGGGGGGGGGTAGGGAGGTGTTTGTGTGTGTGTGTTGGGGATGGTGTGTGAGTGTGCCACCTGGCCAGCAGACCGTGGACACCTAAGGGCCTCTTACTGTATGACGAGCATCTTGGTCAGGGGTGTGGCAGATGTTGGAAGTGGCGGCCCAGAGCGTGGAACAACCTGGGGAGGTGGGACGGGGGGTGGGCAAGGGCAAGGGTGTGGTGTGGTGTGTAGGGAGGGGGTGTTGGGGATGGTGTGTGTGTGTGTGCCACCTCGCTAGAAGACCCAGGTGTGTGTGTGTGGAGGGGGGGGGTGGGGGGGGGATGTTGGGAGTTGTAGGGAGGGGGTGTTTTGGATGTTTTTGTGTGTGTGCCACCTGGCCAGAAGACCGCGGACACCTAGGGCCTCTACTTCATCACGAGCATTCTGTCGTCAGGGCATGTGGCGGATGTTGGTAAGTGGCGGCCCAGCGCATGGAACAGCCTGGGGGGGGGGGAGGGGGCAAGGGCGTGGTTGTGATTTGTAGGGAGGGGTGGGGTGTGTGTTGGGATGGTGTGTGTGTGTGCCACCTGGCCAGAAGACCGCGCGGACACCTAGGGCCTCTACTTCATCACAAGCGTCTGTCTTAAGGGGGTGACGGATGTTGGAGTGGCGGGCCCAGGGCGTAGAACAGCCTTGGGGGAGAGTAGGGGGGCAGCAAAGGTACGAGGGGGGATGGGTGTGAGCATGTGTGGGGGGTAGGGTTGGGGGGGTGGGGTGGGGTTGGGGGGGGGGGGGGGAGGCTAAAAGGTATGTGGTGTGGGGGAGAGTAGGAGGGAGGGGAGAGGGGGGAGGGAATGGAGCGCTCATATTTGTGTGGAAGGGTTGGAAAGGTAAAGGTTGTTGTGGGTTTGGTGGGTGTGGGTTGGTGGATGGGGAGGAGGGTGTGGGGGAGAGGAAAGGGGTGAGGGGCGTGGGTGTAGAGGTATGTGGGGGGGTACCTATATAACTCACCGGTCCAATTGCTCAGCTGCCTTGTCCGGTGTGTGTGTGTGTGTGTGTGTGTGTGTGTGTGTGTGTGTGTGGCCACACATGGGTGGGGGGTGGGGGATTGTAGGGGTGTGTGTGGGGGGGGGCACCTATATAAGTATATAAATCTCACCAGTCTAGTTTGCTCAGCTGCCTCGTCCCGTGTTTCGCATGCATCCGTGGAAATTGTATCCTGATACCTTTTTCTCGGGTGTGTCAGGAGTTAGCATGTGTTGTGGGTGGGGGTGTGGTGGCCGGGTGGGTGTAGGGGTGTAGGGGTTGGGAGTTAGAATGTGGGTGGGTGGGGTGTGGTGGCCGGGTGGGTGTAGGGTGGTAGGGGTGGGGTGGCGGTGAGGGGGGGGGTATGTGTGGCCATGGGGGTGGGGGTGGGTGGGGGGTGGGGGTATGTGTGGCCATGGGTGGGTGGTGGGGGTGGGGTATGTGCGGCCATGGGTGTGGGGGGGGGGGGGGGTATGTGTGGCCATGGGTGGGTGTGGGGTGGGGGGGGGGCTATGTGTGGCCATGGGTGGGGGTGGTGGGGGGGGGGGGGTATTGTGGCCATGGTGGGGGTGGTGTGGGGGGGGTATGTGTGGCCATGGGGGGTGGTGGTGGGGGGGGGGTATGTGTGGCCATGGGTGTGGGTGGTGGTGGTGGGGGGGGTATGTGTGGCCATGGGTGGGGGTGGGGGGGGTGGGGTATGTTGTTGTGGCCATGGGTGGGGGTGGGGGTAGTGTGGCTATGGGTTTGGGGTGGGTGGGGGGTATGTGTGGCCATGGGTGGGGGTGGCGGTGGGGGGGTATGTGTGGCCATGGGTGGGGGTGGGGGGGGGAGGGTATGTGTGGCCATGGGGTGTGGTGGTGGTGGTTGGTGGTGGGGGGGGGGGGGGGGTATTTGTGGCCCATGGTGGTGGTGGGTCGGGGGGTGGTGGGGGGGGTATGTGTGGCCATGGGTCGGCGGTGGGGGGGGGGGGGCGGTATGTGTGGCCATGGGTGGGGGTTGTACTCACCAGTCTAGTTTGCTCAGCTGCCTCCTCCAGTGTTTTGTATGCGTCAGTGGAAATTATACAGCACTACCACACCAGTTGGTGGTAGGTAGGTGTAGGGAGGGGGGGGGGGGGGGGGGAAGAGGGGGAGAGTGGGTGGGGGGGGGGGTGTAGGGTGGGGGGGGGGGGGGGGGGAGGAAAGATGGCGGAGAGGTGGGTGGGTGGTGGGTGGGTGTAGGGGGGGGAGTGGCGTGGGTGTGGGTGTAACTCTTACTACTCACCAGTCTTAGTTGCTCAAGCTGCCTCCTCCCGTGTTTCGCATGCATCCGTGGAAATTGTATCCTGATATCTTTTCTCAGGGGGCAGGAGTTCCTTCTCTTCAGGGCTGATGTACTTCACCACCCCGGTGTACTGCCCACGCTTCTGGTGAACCCATGGGTACTCGGGATCGGTTTCGCCGCAGACGTGGCGTTTTCTGTTCCATCCATTTGTGTTATCGCTGACTGCTATTTCACCAAGGAGGGTCGCGGTATGGCTGCGGGTAAAGAGAGGTGTAGCTGCCTGCATGTGTGTTTTGCAGGAGTGGGGTGTGGGTGGTGGGGTTGAGGGGGTGGGTGGGTGGTGGGGGTGAGGGGATTATGGGGGGGGGGGGGGGGGGGAGGAGGGGGGGTTGGGGGGGTTGGGGGGGGGTTGGGGGGGGAGGGGATATGGGGGGGGGGTGGGGGTTGGGGGGAGGAGGCGGGGAAGGAGGGGGGGATTGGGGGGGGGGCGGGGGGGCCACACACACACCGGGGGGGGGTTGAGGGGATATGGGGGGGGGGGGGGGGGGGATTGGGGGGGGGGGAGGGGATATTGTGGGTGTTGGTGGGGGGCGTTTCTGGTCTACCGTTTTGGTTATTGCCGGCTGTGAGCGCCAAGGATGGTCGCGGTATCGGGCCGCGATTAGAAGGGAGGTGTAGTTGCCTGCATGCGTTGTGGGTGGTGTGGGTGGCGGGCGTTGGGTGTGTGGTGTGTGCGGGTGGTGGGGTTGGAGGAGGGGGCGTGGGGTGGAGGGGGGATGGTGGGGGGGGGGGGGGGTCTTTTGTTGATCCGTTTTGGTTATCGGCCAGCTAGTGTGCAGTGAGGATTGGTTGCGGTATGGCTGCGGTTGAAGAGAGGTGTAGCTGCCTACATGTGTGTTTGCAGGAAGTGGGGTGTGCGTGGTGGGGTGGAGGGGGTGTGGGGGGGATAGGGGGGGGCGGGCGGGGGCGTTTCTGTCCACCCATTTTTGTTATCGCCAGCTGCGTGCAGCGAGCCTTGAGGGTAGCGGTATGGTCGCGGGTGAAGAGAGGTGTAGCTGCCTGCATGTGTGTGGTGGTGTGGGTGGGGGGGGTACAGAGTGGGGTGGTTGGAGGGGGGTGGGGTGGGGTGGGGGTGGGGGGGTGAGGGTGAAGGATTATGGGGGGGATGGGCGTGGCGTTTCCTGTGCATTCGTTACGTTATCGCCAGCTGCGTAATGCATGCAGCCGAGGATAATTGCGGTTATGTTTGCGGGTGGAGGGAGGTGTAGCTGCCTGCATGTGTGTGTTTTGCAGGAGTTGGGGTGTGGAGTGGTGGGGTGGAGGGGGGGGGGGGGGGGGATTGGGGGGGGGGGGGGGGGGGGGCGGGGGAAGAGGGAGTAGGGGGGGGGCAGTTCTGTCCATCCGTTTTGGTTTATGCCGGCTGCGAGCGCCAAGGATGGTCGCGCATGGCCGCAGTTGAAGAAGGGTGCAGCTGCCTGCATGTGGGGGGGGGGGGGGGGGGGGCGGGAGGGGATAGGGGGGGGGGGGGCATGGCGTTTTCTGTCCATCCGTTTTGGTTATCGCCGGCTGCTTGCGCCAAGGATGGTCGCGGTATTGTCATGGGTGAAGGGAGGTGTAGCTGCCTGCATGTGTGTGGCAACATTGGGTGTGTGGGTGGAGTGGGAGGTGGGTGGAGGGATTAGAGGATGGTGGGCATGCATGTCTGCCGACCCGTTTTGGTTATCGCCGGCTGCGTCCTACACCAAGGATGGTCCCGGTATGTTCGCGGGTGGAGGGAGGTGTAGCTGCCTGCATGTGTGTGTTTTGCAGGAGTGGTGTGTGTGTTGAGGGGGGGGGGGGCAGTGATTTTTTTTTCAAATCTGAAAGTGGTTTTCTTCTAGCTTTGTGGTTTTAGGCCTCCTCCAGGGACAGCATTTTAGTGCTTTCTGTAGCTTCTTGTAACTATTTTTGGACATTGACGGGCACACAATTTTTTTTTTTGCCTTTTTTATAGCGATAATTTCGCTAAAACGGGGTCAAAACTAGCGATCGCTATATATAGCGGAAATAAAAATCCCTGAGGGGGGGGCCTTTGTTGATCTGTTTTGGTTATTGCCAGCTGCGTGCAGCAAGAATGCTCACAGTACAGTCGCGGGTGAAGGAGTGTAGTGTGGGAGAAACATCATAATTATAATAATGACTAAACAGGGAAGGCCACCTGACCCTCTGGCAAGGTTTGCAGGGGGCAATCCCTCTATGCCCTACCCCGGCGTCCTGAACTTGAATAGGACACCCTGCTACAATGAAATGATGACAAAGATAGAAAGGCACCTGACCCACTTTTCCTGTAAGATGCTGATCACTTGAAAGCCACGCAACCTGGAAGGTTGCAGGGCAAGCCCTTGCCTGAATAGGACACCCTGCTACAATGAAATGATGACAAAGATAGAAAGGCACCTGACCCACTTTTCCTGTAAGATGCTGATCACTTGAAAGCCACGCCACCTGGAAGGTTGCAGGGCAAGCCCTTGCCTGAATAGGACACCCTGCTACAATGAAATGATGACAAAGATTGAAAGGCACCTGACCCACCTTTCCTGTAAGATGCTGATCACTTGAAAGCCACGCCACCTGGAAGGTTGCAGGGCAAGCCCTTGCCTGAATAGGACACCCTGCTACAATGAAATGATGACAAAGATAGAAAGGCACCTGACCCACTTTTCCTGTAAGATGCTGAACAGCTGGGAAGCACGCCACCGGAAGGTTGCAGGGCAAAGCCACGGACCCAACCTGCTACTGAAATGATGAATAGAAAGGGACCCCACTTTTCCCTGCATCACTTTTGAAAAGCCACGCAAACCTGGAAAGGTTTGCAGGGCAAGCCCTTAGCCTGATAGGACACCCTCGCCCAATGACACCCCATCTAAATGAAATGATGACAAAGATTGAAAGGCCACCTGACCCACCCCCACCTTCCTGTAAGATGCTGATCACTGAAAGCCACGCCACCTGGAAGGTTGCAGGGCAAGCCCTTGCCTGAATAGGGACCACCCTGCTACAAAATGAAAATTGATGACAAAGACTAGGAAAGGCACCTGACGCCACTTTTCCTGTAAGATTGCTGATCACTTGAAAGCCACGCCACCTGGAAGGTTGCAGGGCAAGCCCTTGCCTGAATAGGACACCCTGCTACAATGAAATGATGACAAAGATTGGATGGCACCTGACCCACTTTTCCTGCTAAGATGCTGAAATCACTTGAAAAGCCCACGCAACCTGGAAGGTTGCAGGGCAAGCCCTTGCCTGAATAGGACACTCCTGCTACAATGATGATGACAAAGAATTGGACAGGCCACCTGACCCACCTTTCCTGTAAGATGCTGATCACTTGAAAGCTACGCCATCCTTGGAAGATTGCAGGCAAAAGCCCTTGCCTGAATAGGACACCCTGCTACAATGAAATTGTGACAAAGATTGGAAGGCACCTGACCCACCTTTCCTGTAAGATGCTGATCACTTGGAAGCCACGCCACTTGGAAGGTTGCAGGGAAAGAATGCCTTGCATGTACCGGCCACCCTGCTACAATGTAATGATGACCAAGAAAGGGACCGACCTGACCGTCTGACCCACCTTATCTCCAAAGTGCTGATCGTTTGGAAGCCACGGCCCTTGGAAGGTTGCAGGGAAAGAATGCCTTGCATGTACTGGCCACCCTGCTACAATGTAATGATGACTAAGAAAGGGACTGACCAGACCTTCTGTGTAAGGTGCTGATCACATGGAGGCCACGGCACGAAAGGTTGCAGGTCAATTCCTTGCTTGTTTAGGCCACCCTGCTGCAATATAATGATGACCAAGATAGAAAAGGACCGACCTGACCATCTGACCCACCTTCTTTGGGCAAGCCCTTGCCCGTACAGGCCACCCTGCTGCAATGTAATGATGACCAAGAAGAGACCGACCTGACCGTCTGACCCACCTTCTGGGCAAGGTGCTGATCGCTTGGAAGCCACGCCACCTGGAAGGTTGCAGGGAAAGCCCTTGCCTGTTTAGGCCACCCTGCTACAATGTAATGATGACCAAGATAGAAAAGGACCGACCTGACCATCTTACCCACCTTCTTTGGGCACGCCCTTGCCCGTGCAGGCCACCCTGCTACAATGTAATGGTGACCAATAAAGGGACATTTGACCGTCTCTTTCTGACCCACCTTTCTGTGCAAGGTGCTGATCACTTGGAAGCCACGGCACTTGCCTCAAGGTGCAGTGAAAGAATGCCTTGCATGTACTGGCCACCCTGCTACAATGTACTGATGGCCAAGAAAGGAAGGGACCTGACCATCTGACCCACCTTCTGTGCAAGGTGCTGATCACTTGGAAGCCACAGCACTTGGACATTTCCAGGGAAAGCCCTTGCATGTACAGGCCACCCTGCTACAATGAAATGATGACCAAGATAGAAAGGGACCTGACCCACCTCCAGTGCAAGGTGATGATCACTTGGAAGCCACGACCAAGGGAAGCCACAGTGGCACTTGGAAGAGGTTGCAGGGCAATCCCTTGCATGTACAGACCACCCTGCTTTCAATTTAATGATGACCAAGAAGAAGAGACCGAAAACTGACCGTCTGACCCACCTTCTGTGCAAGGTGCTGATCACTTGGAAGCCGCCACGGCACTTGAAAGGTTGCAGGGCAAGCCCTTGCACGTACAGACCACCCTGCTACAATGTAATGATGACCAAGAAGAGACCGACCTGACCGTCTGACCCACCTTCTGGGCAAGGTGCTGATCGCTTGGAAGCCACGCCACCTGGAAGGTTGCAGGGAAAGCCCTTGCCTGTTTAGGCCACCCTGCTACAATGTAATGATGACAAAGATAGAAAAGGACCGACCTGACCATCTGACCCACCTTCTTTGGGCAAGCCCTTGCCCGTACAGGCCACCCTGCTACAATGTGATGATGGCCAAGAAAGAAAGGGACCTGACCATCTGACCCACCTTCTGTGCAAGGTGCTGATCGCTTGGAAGTCACGGCACTTGGAAGGTTGCAAGGCCATCCCTTGCCTGTTTAGGACACACTGTTACAATGGAAGCAAGGTGGGGTAGGCAAGTGTCAGCAAAAACGTGTATCTTCTGGGCGGGTGCAGCGCAAATCCCTTGCTTGTATAGGCCACCCTGATATAATGGAATGAAGGTGGGGTAGGCGAGTGTCAGCAAAATGGCACTTGGAAAGTTGCAAGGCCATCCCTTGCCTGTATAGGACACATTGTTACAATAGAAGCAAGGTGGGGTAGGCCAGTGTCAGCAAAACTACACTTGGGCGGGTGCAGCGCAATCCCTTGCTTGTATAGGCCACCCTGATATAATGAAATGATGGTGGGGTAAGCAAGTGTCAGCAAAAAGGCACTTGGACGGGTGCAGCGCATTCCCTTGCCTGTTTAGGCCACCCTGATATAATGGAATGAAGGTGGGGCAGGCATGTCAGCAAAATAGGTGCAACTTGGAAAGTTGCAAGCCCATCCCTTGCCAGTTTAGGACACACTATTACAATGGAAGCAAGGTGGGGAAGGCGAGTGTCAGCAAAATGGCACTTGGACGGGTGCAGCGCGATCCCTTGCCTGTTTAGGCCACCCCTGACCCCTCTATAATGGAATGAAATATGGATAGGCGTGTCAGCAAAATCGCACTAGGAAGGTTGCTAGGCCATCCCTTGCCTGTTTAGGCCACACTGTTACAATGGAAGCAAGTATGGATGTTACAGTCCAGGGGATAGGCCAAAATTAGGCTAATGGGACCTTGCCCAACCGTGTAGGCACTAATGAACTGAACCCCAAACAATCGTTTTACAGACCGAAGCAAGGTGGGTTGGCTTGGGCACAGGCGAGCAAGGTGGGTTGGCTTGGGCACAGGCAAGGTGGGTTAGCTTGGGCACAGGCGAGCAAGGTGGGTTGGCTAGGGCAAAGGCAAGGTAAGTTGGCTTGGGCAAAGGCAAGGTGGGTTGGCTTGGGCACAGGCGAGCAAGGTGGGTTGGCTTGGGCACAGGCGAGCAAAGTGGGTTGGCTTGGGCATAGGCAAGGTGGGTTGGCTTGGGAACAGGCGAGCAAGGTGGGTTGACTTGGGCACAGGCAAGGTGGGTTGGCTTGGGGACAGGCAAGCAAGGTGGGTTGGCTTGGGCACAGGCAAATGGAAGTTGGCTTGGGCACAGGCAAGGTGGGTTGGCTTGGGCACAGGCGAGCAAGGTGGGTTGGCTTGGGCACAGCCGAGCAAGGTAGGTGGCTTGGGCACAGGTGTTGCTCTGGCTTCGGCAACTTGGTGCACAGGGACTGCCAAGGCTGGCTTGGGCACAGGCGAGGCAAGGGGGCACAGGCAAGGTGGGTTGGCGTTGGGACAGGGCGAGCAAGGTATTGGCACAGGCGAGCAAGGTGCTTGGCAACAGGCGGCACATGGTGTGTGGTGGGCACAGGAAGGTGAGTTGGCTTGGGGCACAGGCAAGGTGCTGGGGTCCGGGCACAGAGCGCAGCAAGGGGCGGTTGGCTTTGGGGCTGGGTTGCTGGGCACAGGCAAGGAGGGGCACAGGCGAGCAAGTGGTTTCGGCTTGGTAGTGATCGTTGGCTTGGGCACACGGCAAGATGGTTGGCTGGGCACCAAGGTGGGTTGACTTGGAAGCAACAGGCAAGGTTGGGTTGGCTTGCGGCAACAGCGCTAGCAAGGTTGGGCACAGGCAAGGTGCCGGCAGGCTGGGTTGCTTGGCCAGCACTTGGGCACAGCGCAAGGGGGTTGTGGTGGAGTTGGGCACAGGCAAGGTGGGGGCTTGGCACAGGCAAGGTGGGTTGGCCTTGGGCACAGAGCCTTTGGCTTGGGCCACAGCAAGGTGGGTTGGCTTGGGCACAGTGGGTTGGCAGGCAAAGTAAGGTTTGGCTTGGGCCACAGTGCTCTGCACAGGCGAGAAGGTGGTTGGCTTGCACAGCACAGGCACAGGCAAGGTGGGTTGGCTTGTGGTCGAGGCGTGTTGGCTATGTGGCGACACAAGGTGCGTTGGGATCGCCCAAGGTGGGGCTTGCGAGCAGTGTTGCGGTTGGCGGTTCCGCTTGGGCACAGGCAAGGTGGGGAAGTTGGGGGCTTGCCTGGGCACAGGCGAGCAAGGTGGGTTTGGCTTGCGCTTGTCACAGGCAATGGCTCTTCAAGGTGTGGTTGACTTGAGCTACAGCGCAAGGCTTTGGGTTGTGCTTGGCACAGCGCAAGGTGGGTTGGCTTGCTTGGCACAGGCCCCCCGTCGTGCTCTGGCTTGCGGCACAGAGCAAGGTGCGGTTGGCTTGGTCACCACCTGGCGTGAAACAGAAGCAAAAGCGTGCGGTTGGCTTGGCACAGGCGAGCAAGGTTGGTTTGGCTTGGCACAGGCAAGGTGAGGTGGCTTGGCAAGGATGGGTTGCGCTGGGCACAGCAAGGTGGAGTTTTGCTTGGGCACAGGCAAGGTGGGTTGGCTTGGCAAGGCACCAAGGCTGGCGCACCAGGCAAGGTGGTTTTTGACTTGAGCACATGTTGGCGTTCCACAGGTAGCTTGGGAAAATAATCCCAGTCCCCCGGCAGGCAAGGTGGGTGCAATTGAAGCTTAGCAACCTCGGTGCGGTGTTTGGCTCCCTGGGCACTCTGCGAGCACAGGCAGTAAGGGCTTGGCACATTGTGCACACAACGTGTGAGTTGGCTTGGGCACAGGCGGCAAGGTGGTTTGGGTGGCCACAGGGATTAACAAGCGGGTTGGCTTGCGGGCACAGGCAAAGGTGGGTTGACTTGAGCCACAGGCAAGGTGGTTGGCTGGGAACAGGCGAGCAAGGTGGGTTGGCTTGCCCTTCGGGCACAGGCCTAGCAGGTAAGCTTGTTTGGCTTGGCACAGTCAGGCAAGGTGGGTTTCGCGCTTGGGCACAGGCCACAGGCTAGGTGGGTGGCTTGCCTTTGAGCACCCCTAGAGGGTCTGCGGTGGCCCCTCTCTAAGGTGGGTTGGCTTTGTGCACAGGCAAGGTGGGTTGGCTTTCTGCACAGGCACAGTTGGCTTGGGCACAAGGTGGGTAGTTGGCTTGGGCACAGGCAAGTGTGGGTTTGTACTTGGGCAAGGCAAGGTTGAGTATGGCTGCAAGGCAAGGTGGGTTGGCCTTGGGCACATGCTCTGAGCCCAAGGTGGGTGGCTCTCGTTGCACAGGCAAGTGAGTTGCTTGGCACAGGCAAGGTGGGTTGGCTTGGGCCACAGAGCGAGCATCGTAGGTGGGTTGGCTGGGCGAGGGACGTTGGCAACTGGGCACAGGCGGAGGCGTAATGGTGGGTTGGCTTGGGCACAGGAGCGAGCAAAGTGGGTTGGAGTGGGCACAGGCAAGGTGAGTTGCTTGGCACAGGCGAGCGACTCGGGCCATGTTGAGGGACTTGTTTGTTTTGGTCGTTGCTGGGATGGGGGGTCTGGGACAGGAGCCTTGTCTTTCTCCCCCTTCCTCCCGACCTCTGAGGGGGTGGTGACGGTGGGTGTCCCGCGGTCCGCGGATGCGGGGTAGGTGGGCCCCCGCGGTGGGTGGCTCTCTACCAGATAATGGAAACCAACAGGCAACCAAGGAGGAATGACTAACAAACCAGCCAAACGCCATGACCCAGGAATGCGCAGGATAGAAAAGAGTAAGAAAAAATATTGATGAACTGAAACCCCAGCAATATTATTTTTTACCTTATATGGAGCCCCCCTGAGTTTGTGCGGAACGAAGAGTAATAATAATTTGACAGCAAGGTAGAAGTATGAGGGGTTTCCCCCCCCTCCCTATACTCATTTAATTTAAAGAAGGTGGCGAGATTTTGTTCCTTTATGAGGGGTTATTTATGAGTTCGCTAATTTATTCGTTTCTCAACGTGTGTGAAGATGACACTCGCGTGGGTTTTACATTTACTTTAATTTAAAACAGGCCTCCCCCGTGAATATGAGCGGTTTAGATTATACTAATTTAATTAGGAAAAAAGAAGATGAAAGCGAGGGGTTTTGTTTTTAATCTTAATATATTACAAGGTGAAGATGAGGGTTTTTAATTGCAATTTAATATCTAAGCAGATAGAAGATGAGGGGTTTTTATACTAATTTAATTTAAAAATGTGAAGATGAGTTTTTTTTTTTTAATTTAATACATACACAAGGTGAAGATTGAGCGGTTTTTACTTTAATTTGATTTAAACAGGTTTATATGAGGGGTTTTATACTAATTCAATTTAAAAAAGTGAAGATGAGGGTTTTTATTTCAATTTTAATATGTTACATGTGGTGAAGGTGAGGGTTGTTAATTTAATTTTAACAGGTGAAATATGGTTTTTTGTTTTTAATTTGATTTGCGAGCGTGGAATATAAGGGTTTTCTTTTAATTTGATTTTGACGAGGGTTGAAGATGCAAGGGGTTTCATTTTCAGCAACAAGCTGCAGCTTCTAGGCAGCTTCTAGGCAGCTCCCTTGACTGGCTACTTCAGCCGCTAGGCTTAAGGCAGCGTTTTTTATTTTCAGAAAACAAGCCGCAGATTCTAGGCCAGCCCCCCCTAGACTGCCTATTCAGCCAGCTAGGCAAAAGACAGGTTTTAATCTCTCTCTTCGAGCAAACCTACACAGCTGCAGAACATGTTGATTGCGTGTATTATGTGATATGTGAGCAGCCGGAGTGGCTGAGGTGGCGAAATTCCTTTCACAACCGGCCTATGCATGTTTTTTGGGTCGGGGCGGCGGGTGGGCTGTGGTGTCTTTCGGGCAACCTTAACTGGGGTTAAAGGTGCATTACTGGGCGAGGATAGAATGCGTATAGAGGAATGGCAGAAAGGTGGAAAGACCCGTGTCCTAAATTTGAATTTAATGGAACAAGCGTGCGTTACGAGCTGTGGAAGCTCACGTTTCTGTTTGTGCACTGTGCAGAGGGCCGTCAACTTGTCGCTCGAAGAATTGAGATATGACAGATGGATCCCTAGGCTGTAGAGAACGTTGTGGCGGAGACATGCCTAGCAGTCCAGGGAGAGGGTTGCCAAAGAGGCAGGAAGACACACCATTATTCATGTCACCGGTAGTAGTTGTCCTTCCGCCGTTACCTATGGGGTAAGACTCGGTAGCGCAAAGTGACGGGAGAGACAGGGACCATACCTGGCGGATTGCGGAGGGGCAGGGAAAATATATTGTAAATACCGAAAACGTACTGATAATCATAGTGCATCTGTATCAGGCCAGGAGGCAGGCTTCACTTATGATACGCCTAAGCAATAGACCGAGCAGCCTGCCAAGAGAAACTAGAAATACGGTGGCTGGAAAGGGTGTACTTCACCCTAAACGTCCAGGAGTGGGTGGAGTAGGTACGTACAGCCCAGAGACCAGAGGGGAGAAAGAGTGAGTCGTGACGAGTATGGTAAGTAGGGATAGGCCTAGGCAATCGAGGTAGCATTACTAATAGAGGCTAGGCGCAGGACTACGGGCAATAAACTGAGAAGACGACTAAGCTTCCGCTGGGCGGATCCCTATGAGATTAGTACATCGGAACAGGGAAAAATAATGCAATGGGCAGCTAGTACGCATGGTCACAATGAGCTATCCTCTAGCTACAGATTTCATGACCCGGGTCTGCTTCAACTTCTTGACGGCAGGACGGAGAGCAGGCGTCCAACAATGCCAGCCAGACGAACCCCAGGTCACCGCTCGTATCATCAGCGAACCAGGCGCGAGCCAGGGTTGTTCAGGACGCCGCGTCGCGCAGGACTACTGCAATGACATACTATGCGTAACGAAACTACCCGAGTAATAAATAGGCGTCGGCGCAGAAATTGCAGTCTGCGACCGGAACCTACAGAGCAAAAATGCTGCGCTCCGGCGCCCAGAGCCGCCCAACAAGAACTCCAACCTGTCACCCGCACCCGCTCTATTTCAGGGACAAGGGTTGTCGCGGACGTGCGCCTCATGAAGTGTCGTTGCGTCGCAGTGCGGTTATGGGCCTCTGATCTCCGCTGAAGTCCACGTAGGATCAGTCTGGATGTTCCACGGTCGGTGACTAACGCCAGAGTCGGACTGAATCCAGTGTGACATAGAATATAGATGTGCAGCGGAAACCAGGAGGTAGGGTTCTGTATTTACTAGTGTGGCAGAGATAGAATGAACGCCGAAAGTGAGAATCACCGAAGGAGCTGGCCAAAAAGCTTGAATAATCAAGTATGTTTAATTGCGTATTGTACGTGTCTGTGGGGTCTAGATTGTTAAACTAAACTTTATGGCGCTCCTCAGCGAAGCCGGCAATGAGAGGAGATGACTTAATACTACTGGTAATAAACTTCGGAGGGATGGGTGGGGGGGGGGGGGGGGGGGTGGGGGGTAGAAGCTTTTTATTGGACCACCACACGATTCCTGAACTAGCGTATCTAAACGTGAGAGGACATCATTGTAACGCCATATTGTAACCCCCTGAATCCCATAATCCAAGTTTTTTGAAGGTTTGTTTATATTTTAGGGGGGGGGGGGGGGGGGGGGGGGGCTCTCAGGTTTTGTAGGCTCGACTTTTGCAGTTTTGTTTCTCTGGCGGAACCCCAGCGGAAGCACTTCATGCCCAGCGTTGGACTTCAGCGGAAATTTCAACTGTGACCCAATAACCCCACTGGCAAAACACACACTAAGTCCTAACAGGTGCCCCTTGTATCTAGTACATATTAATGGTCGAGTTTTAGCAGATATACTGATATAGCAATGCCTAGTCCTGTAAATATGGATTTGGTCAAGCAAGGTCAAGCAAGCTTGGGTCAAAGTCATTTTTTGGCGGAGCTGCCCCGGCTTCCCTTCTGGGGGGCGCGAAGCCCCCTCAGTGTCACCCCATTGTCCGTTGACCATAATGGTGCGACCGAGACGAAGCCTGGCCACTCAAGCACTGTCATCGATTAGTCATAACAAGGGCGTGGCCGCCTTGAGTTGGGTATGGGGATTCCGCTGGGGATGGGATAGGAGCCCCGCCGAAGTCCCCGCTGTCCGACAGGGTTATTTTACGGGCTGTCACCTTATCGTCTCCCGCCGCGCACGATATTTATGTACCGTGTACGTACTAATATACCGTAGTGGTAAACCAGCTTCGGAAATAGCCACACGACAAACGCTGCCACACAAGAACAGACCAGACATGAGAATGTAATGCAAAAAACCCCACCACAACACCCCACCACGACCAACGGACCCCGACACACCCACCAACCCAAAAAAAACACGACCACATTCGCAGCACAACACCAACCCCACGTTACAAGGAAAAGCAACGCCAGGAAAGCCCACCCAACCAAACGAAATAAAAGCAGTCACTGACACAGAGACGGCGTAATTAAGAAGCAGACGCCA